>MLQL01000078.1:27458-59843 GCA_002072365.1 Penicillium flavigenum | reverse complement strand
AGCGAGGGAGCGTAAGTCTTATATCACTAGGCTCGTGGTAGCGATAGCCGTGGTCACGGAGACTCTTAAGCCCGTAGGTAAGAGAGGGACACTATAATATATCGGAGTGTAAGGACCGAAGTCCTAATTTTTTTTAGGCTAGGAATCCGGCTCCTTTTATATTTTTTCGGCTACGTCTCTACTAAGGAACTAGTTACGTAGATAGTAGCGAGAATCACTATCTCGTTAATAAGCGTTAAAGCGATTTGAACGATATTAAAGGGGTGTTTAGAGACTTTATAGCCTACAGAGTCAAGCCTCGACCTAGTATTCCTCTCAAAATTATACGTTAGGTCTAGTAACCTACTTTTATCGACTATTAAGGAGAAAGTAATACCGCGAAAGTAAGATTTATACCTATTACCGAATTTGTAATTAAATCACTAAACGCGCTTACATTCTATATCTCCCCGTTTTAACCACGGTCACCGTCTCTTTTATAAAGATTAAAGTGCTTCGACAGATACCGAAATAATAGGCTAGAGATAGCCGACGGAAACGCTATACTATACCTACGGTTGGCCGGAGGACCTTTCGGTCTCACTAGAATTAATACTACTATCTCTAGGCTCGCGCCGCTAAATATTATTTCTTTCCTTTCTAATCGTAGTTAACTTATATTACCTTTACTAAAATGTCTACTCCCTAGGCGTATAGGCACTAGCATACTTTCAAACTTAGGATAAAGATTGTCTTTCTTTAGCATAATAGCCAAAAAGGGTCTAGACCTTTGAAAAGCTTAGACAAGAAACTGGGTCTAGTTTCTAGGATAACTATATAAACTAATACAACTAAGGCTCACTAGCTAGGTTCTCGTGATAGCCACCCCCTTACAAGATTGCAACGCTACTATCACACTAATGAGAACCTGGAGACGAATAGCACCCGACGGGCTAATCAAACACCACGCGTGAATTTAGACAGACGTAGGTCTCAGCGACGACCCACGGGATAGTAGATCAGGGAGGTTCTATTTATAGAGAGAAAATGGAAACAATTGCAAAGGTCCAGACACGATCCATAAGCCCAAAGTTGGCCGCTGTCAGGGTCCGATAGAACGGGGGATTGTTACCTAGGAGGTACTGCTGGGGCAGGTGACTATTTGGAATAACACGCAGACTTTGGCGACAGAATGGTAGGCTACAACCCGATCCGTGGTTGTATTAACTTAGTCGCAGTAAAGAGAAAGTAAGTTCCCCTATCAAGTGGTAAGCTGAACTTTGCCTATCTGGTCTGTAGAACGTTCTAGAAGCTATATATCTTCGCCTATAATAAGCCAATGATTATTACTCTATTTGGGCTATAACAACACTCCCTCTCCATCTCTCCAAGTCTACCGCTATTTCAATAACTCTAGCAGACGGCTTATAAAGAACTATGCCAATTATAGACAAACCCTATAAGCTTGAATAAAATGCCTCCGTTTTACTAAAACCGATTAGCTCCCGGATAAGACTTTAATGTGGACCGGCCCTCCTACGGCCCTAAACTTTATTTTAATTAATTTGTATATCTTGATCGTGATGCTGAATTTAGAGAAACTCTCTAATAAAATATTGGCCTTACCGTAGTAAATTTATCCTATATACTAGCCGACGGAGATTGTGGTGATTCTGCTCTAGTTCTCTTTTCTTTTGGGCTGTAACGCTTAATCACGAGAAGCCCAGAAAGAGGTGGGGAAAATCCTAGACTTAAATTCTTGATTATAACCGTATTCTCTCACCGAGCGAGAATTTCCATAGTTCACCGAAATAAGCTCTCGAAATGATTTGCGGTGCCGCTACTAATCGGCAGTCTCGCTCGTGGTTCCGTAGTATGTGTCAAACTTAATTTCCTTATGACTTGGGCGTGGGTCGAAAGCAGATCGGATGCTTTATTCCAAAGATCACTCCGCTCTCGACCACCGATCTAATTAAATCCAATCGGACATATTTCCTTGGGCTAACAAGAACCTATATATTTTTAGTGTTGCTACCCTATCCTATCTCTCTATAGGAACGCGTATAGTACCGTGAATCCTTATACACTATCCGTAGTATTTTGTAGGCCATATAGGCCATGCCCTTGGTTTAGAATGATAAGGACGAAACTGTGTAGCTGGGCCTGCTTAGAGGCACTACGATCATGCTCGAATGTTCACCTTTAACTTTGGAACTTTCTCACTACTATTGTAATTCCAAATAAGGGTGATTGCTCCTTCCTATACGAAATCTATAGAGTGATTCATATCTCTTATGCTAAGTGTTCATTGTCGAGTAAGCACAGCCTTTATAGTAATAACATACACTAGGACTATTTTATCGAAATAGTTAGCTACTATTCCTTCGATATAGTAATATAGCGCTCTAGTCGATAATATACTACTAGTGTGGACGTTCTATTCGCCGGTATCTTAGTTTCCTAGCGGCATAGACACGATATATATAGTCCTATATCTAGGACGACGATCGTGTTCTTTAAGGCGAGTACGGAAGCGGTGCTAGCGTCACGCAGCCTATAGCAAAAGGTTAGCCTCTTATATAGGAAGAATAAAAGCATTTTATACGTATTTTCGAGCGTGCTATTTGAGCTAGTTTATCGCTGTCGCTAGACTAGCTAGGGTCGGCCGCTAGAATTGTTTGAAACTATTTATTAATGTTCCTTTAGGTAGAGTTATTGTCTAGTAGGGGTGATCGTGAACCGCTATCGACTAGCGAGCACCGTATATCGCCTAGGCGCTTTTGTTTTCCTAAACGACCGGGGACTTTAGCGCTAGTGCGACGCTGCTTCCGCAGAATATAGTACTTTTTCCCTCGTAAAGACTTAACGCTTCGATCTACCTAATATTCTTTATAATATGCGTCGGAGAGGGCTTTCCACGATAGGCCCCGATAGGAATCCAGCTAAGAGAGAATGTTTTTCTCTTCCTATTCTGGCTAGCCGCATACGCTACGCGGGGATATAGTGATGCTCGGGTAAGTCACAAAAGTGGGAAGAACGGTTGAATAAAATAGCAGAAAGTGAATTCGAAGAGGAAGGGTTGTTAAGTTTAAAAGATCATAGTGTTATATATAAATATAGCGATTGCGTTTATAAGCTATAGCTTAGCTTAGTGAACTAGTACTAGGCTCTCACGACTCGCCCCAGCTTAAGCCTCTAAAGGCTAAAAGCCTTTAACTTTTGATATACTATATTTCGTTGAGAATTAATAACGTTAAACGGCCACCGTGCACCTATTAACAATATTATATGGTTTCACTAGTTCGTTGAAATATGTCCGACCCTTAGTGAGCCATACAGAAATAGAATAGATATCTACGTGTAGAATCAGAATATATAGGTGAAAAATACGTGCGCTTATAATTCCCGTTATCGTAAGTAAGTAAAACACTTAATTCTAGTCCCGCGATATAACTTGCTATAAAGCCTAAGTGCTTTCTCCTATCACACTTAACTAGAAGTGGGAACACTCGTTACCCTAGCGTAACTTAGACGTAGATATAGGCGGAATTCGAAAAGCCTCGCGCCCTCTTCGACGACCAGACTTTCGAAGCAGATTGTAACGTGTATTGTCTTTGTCGTCCTTAGAGTCTGAGGATACCGGTAGTGTGTCTAGCAGCGCTATAGGTGATACAATAAGGGACGAGTCACCTTAGGAGGAAAATGACTTAGGCGACCAGGAAAATAGCACCTCAGATAATAAGAGTGAGTAGGAAACTGCATAACAGCGGAGAACTATATTTGGATATAAAACAGACCTAGACATGCGCGGACAGACCCAGCCCTCCGGAGACAGCAATACGGTTGCTCTTAAATGCCTAATAGAGTAAGTAGAATCCCACGCGGACGTAATTTAGAATTGGGAATTGGCCTGCTAACAATATCCAGACTACATAACCGAATGGGGTAAGTTACGGTCGCTACTGAGTGAGAATTTAAAGCACTAACTGTCCCTATAGGTCTATTAAGCGCTTATCGCATGACTAAGGCGCCTAGAATAGAGCCGTTCGCAACGATCTGGTTGATATCTTAGGCCGATTGGCAATCGTCGAGACTGAGGTATAGAAGGTGACCGGATAGGGTACAAACAAATCTATAGAGGGCCAGAAGACTAGGCGATCTATACGTCGGCGGTAGCAGTGATACAACCTAAACTGTGTTTTGCTATCCGACCATATACACTAGAGGAAGGAAATAATTCGTGTTAGTCTTAAGTTGTGGATACGATTGTTTCACCGACTGAAAGTATTACTATAGACACTCCTATTATAGACGCTGAGTCGGAGGGTCACTGGAAAAGGTCTGATTGACCTAATGCCGAGCTGGTGCTAGAGCAAGTCAAGTATAGTTTTGTCGTTATATTAGGGTCTTCCAATTTTATCAATACTTGCCTAGCTTATACACACCAAAGCTATCTCACCCGAGCCGAGGGGCTATAGTCGCGAAACACTATATATAAACGAGTACTTTAAGCCTTTTATTAGTTCCACTATTGCAGATGATTTGTACTATCTAGTCTAGTATGCTTTTGCACGGTTTGTATAACTAGATATATTCTCTAAAGGCTAAAGCCACAATAGTATATAAGAATTATACTCCGTGTAAAGATGATTGCAGATTAGTTGTGACGATTGAGGTGCGATCCTTCGTGTTGATACTAGTATAGCAGTTCAATGTGCTATATCTATTAACTTGCGATAACCTAGTACTATATGATTGCTGTTTATGACTAAGGTAGATTAGGGCATACTATAGCAAGCTTTGGCTGAAGCCTAAGAAGAGATAATAACTGTAGTGCGCGAGAGCAGCGGGGGGTTCTCGATTAAACCTATAGCCACAGAGCCTCCTAATCGGACTACTAAAGATATATTCCCTTTATATAACGGGGAAACTAGGGTAAATACGAACTCCACAGACTAGCGTAGCGCGCTAAGGTTTTTCCTATATCTAAAGCGTATCTGAGCGGTGTGACACTAAACCACCGCGGCTACGTCTGCACAAGTACTAGCCCATTTCCTCATACCTCTCCTCATTCTGTAAGAAATGACCAAGGAACCTGGAGTTGGTCGGCCTAGAGAGTGATAAACCCGCCGTTAACCTACGCCGAACACTATATCGAGACGCCTGTGCTTACTCGTACTGGTGGTTCTTGGACTAAGGCGCCCAGCGATATTCTTCGGAGCAAGAAATTGGTAATATACATACTTCGTAACCACTACCCTTTGAATGGTTTGGTAATAATGTTGCAGGAAGCCTGTTTATAAGCTATCTGCGCGTTGACTCCATTAAAAAGGCAATTCTATCTACAGGAAATTAAGACCTAGGAAGTTCAACGTAGGTATTCTTTTCAGACAAGAGATCTATATTGGTTACTCGCAGACGGTTCCTACTGACTAGGAAGCGGGACATTCGATTCAGAGAGGCCGAGGAGGGCATCGTGGCCCTAAGTAACCAGGCCACTTTGCTCGGCCCGGTCCGCGTGAGTCACCCCGGAGCCTAGCAAATAGGATGCTAGTCGTCTGTTCTAGAGGGTATCGATCGTGTTCTAAAATCGAGTGGTCGTGGATACCATATCCCCGTGTACCTAATCCAGAACTATCTGAATATCATTCTATGGCACCTAGTCCTATAGAGCGGTATTTGTGGACTCTAGCTGCTGCTATAACTCACAGATCTCGTACCTAACCCGTTGACTGTTAGCTAACGCTACATCTCTTACTACAATAGCCAGCTATAATTTCGAAGTTTCGTCGGCTTTCTCGGCCTTAAGTTGTTCTAGCAGCTGGCAATGCTTGTGTCTCTCCTCTTCTCTCTCCTCCTACGCTTTTTGGATCTCTTCCTCAACGATACTCATTACCTAGAGACATTTCCTATAGGTCGCTTTATTATATTCCGGCCTAGGCTTTTGTTTCTTTATAATAGAGGATGCCTAGTATAGTTAGTTAGGAGTACGTTAAGATATGTCACTAGGGCAATGTTAGCTAAGGCAAATCTAGAACATATAGTGGAAGGTAGAGATTGGGTACCGTATGCTTGTGTAACCTAGTCGCCGGTTTAAGAGGGTTCCGATCGTCTTTAGATCTAGACCGCGTAGACCGAAGGGGATAATAGGAAGACGTAGCACGCAGCTGTACTTCGCTATAGTGGTCTGCCTGTTCCCGGAAAGCCTTATGATTCTTTACCATACTAGGTGTGTTCGATCGTGAGATGAATAATAGCGTAATGAGACGTAGAAGGTTAAAAGTAATATAAGAAGTGAGTTTCGAGAAGCTGAATTATATAGTACGAGGAGACCCAAGCGTAGGACTTGAACCCGAATGAAGCCACTCTTGCTCCTACCCAGGGCCTCTAACAAGGGTCATAATCCTAAGGAAACTGAGCACTAGGCGTTAGTACGAACGCACAAAACACCTACCGCTCGATTATGGAGAGTGCGAGCAACGGGTCCGCACAAAAATGTACGTTGGTGCATATAACCCTGTTTCATAATCGAAAGGACCAATCAGCCACATCCCGCCCAAAGTTTAGTGTTTAGACAATAATGTCATCTTTCAAATGCTTTATGAAATTTGCCGACTCCCACGACTCTATATTGGTCGGCCCTAAAAAGTAGCGGCCTTATTTTTCTGAATTAAGAGTTCTCACTTTCCTATCCGCATACGTCTAGATTCCCCAACAAGCTGTTACTTAAGTCACGGGGGAAAGGCATTTCTTACGGCCAAGTCTTAGTAGTAAGGGTATCTATCTAGTGTCCACCATAATATAGACATGCTTAGGGGGATAGGAACCTCTAGTGCTACGAATCAAGCGGTAGTCATAGTAGGTACCTGAGCATGTTATAATTGTTAGTTTAAGCTACGGTATAGGTCTCGGCCTTCACTAGTTGAGGGTTCTACTATCAAGCACCTAACTTAAGACTCCTATAGCTCACTTCCTAGTAGGCCACGATCATAGTCTATATATACTATATATCACGACACCGGCGATAATTTGAGTTTAGATGAATTTGGTACCGAATTGTAAGGCGTATTATTAGAGGTTTACATTAACGCTATCTTTAACGCATAATAACTAGGGTACTTAGTAGCCTGTTAGCGCATATAGGATCTCTATCGCGTGCTCTCGTCAATCTAAGACCTCGCTCACTACCCTATAGATGCTATTAGCTGATGATTAGATATCGCGGGTGCTAAGTGCGACCTCAATTCCTTCCGTTTGCAATAAGTTCAATATCCGCCTTGCTCTAGTAATGCCCGCTCTCACCTCTATTAGCTTATCACGTAGTTTCTTATTGTGCGACCGAAGGATTTGCATATCGTGGCGGAGTTTATTAGCCTCAGCCCGGACCGTATGACTTTCGTTAAGATAGTTATTTAGTCGGGCACGAGTGCGTTCTAACTCGATTTCTATACTACTATTAGCAGCCTTAAGCTTAGAGATCTCTGCTGTAAAAGAGCCATCCGTTCTATCACTAAAACTCTCCGCCTCTAGGTTCTGTTAGCATTGCTATATCAATAAGGATATCTAGTATTGCTCACCTCCTATAGAATATAGTTCGCATTTGACTACGAGGTTCGTAACGTTTGTAGGGAAATAGCTTCGAATGAATAGCCGATCTTATTACAAATTAACCGGTAAAGATATATATTGCCGCTACTTAAGCTAGATTTGAGCAAACTAGCATTTAGGCTCGTGACGGACTAAGCGTATCTATCTTCAGGTCGCGGCTAAAGACGGACTTTTTTAGGAGCGACTACGATACGAACTCGGTCATCTAGGAGTATTAGCTAAGTTATTATCAGAAGAGGGCCACAAATATGTATATTGGCCGCTAGGGCTTCTCGGCATTGTTGATTCAGTTTGAAGCGCTTCTCGTTGCTACGTTTAGGCATCTTAGGGTACCTTTAGTACTCAAAGTATATCAAGGGAATGGTGACGCGGTATTTATAATATGATTCGAAACTAACCCTTCCGCTAAAACACCGGCTTAATATAGGGTCGATGATTCGTTTTTTCTTAAGTCGAAAGTGGTATCTGTGGGTGGGGCCTAGTATCCATTCAAATTAGATAAAGTTTTAGCTGAAACGTGGATTAGTTGAGACTTGGTTGCAAGTCGAGTACCACTTTTATTGAGACCTTATTAAGTAAACTGGACTACTAAAGAAAACATAGGAAAAAGTAACCTCAATTTCTATTCAAATATATCCTCAATCATTAAGTTTTGGTCGGCAAACGCTGGAATTAATTTGGTTAGGGCGTCTTCACGCTACTAAAGATTTCTGCCTTCTAAGGTGCCGGCGGAACCGATAGTGACTTAATAGAGGGTCGAAAACTGATGCCACTAAGCAGACTGTCAGGTTCGCTAACAATATTCC
This sequence comes from Penicillium flavigenum, assembly GCA_002072365.1. Lineage (NCBI taxonomy): Eukaryota > Fungi > Ascomycota > Eurotiomycetes > Eurotiales > Aspergillaceae > Penicillium > Penicillium flavigenum. The sequence continues at coordinate 51,450 of MLQL01000078.1, read as the reverse complement.
CAAAGACCCCGCAAACATTGGAATATATATATTGAGAAAGGTTGGGTCGACTCTATATACTTTGCGCCACCTATCTGTTAAAATTGCAATGACTCTAACAGCTCGCTGGCCTCGCCGCCAAAGACTAGCTAGCGCCCACGATCTAACGCCATTACTGTGTGACTCCTCAAAGCTTCTGCTATCAAACTTGATCACTCGCCATACCGGTCGTAACATTCGCACTGACTCATCGAGCCCACCTTCGCAGCGAGCCAAGAAGGTCCTTAAAATGAGGTTTCATCATCGATTTCATGGCTCGCAAGTTACGTCCCTAGAAGGACAGCCTGGCAGACTCCAAAGGAAGGGTGCCAAAGAAAGCCTGCGCCGGAAGCGAGCTGTTTCAGAGCGAGAGGCAATTCGATTGGATTGGATGCGGCGACTTCGTCCCAAGCCCCATAGACGTTGCTAGATCGGACAAGGATAGGGCAGACATAAAGCCCAGGGGGTGGCATGCCGCAATCACTAATTTCGTCATATCGTTGAATAGATGAAATTGACTTGCAAGACAATGAGAGTGAGAATGCAGTGCGTGATGAGTTAGCCCGTAAACATGGACTCTATGTAGGGGATTGCTCAGATAGGCATCCTATCGATTGGTATACGCAAAATTGCCAGTATACAAGAGGATATTCTCTACGCTTTTATGATGCCTGTTGTATACAATTGCATATACAAGTGCTTACTGTAATTGGGACGTATAGAACGGGCCAGAAGAAGTGTACTGGGATTTAATGCTGCTTGCTTGCATGATAGGTGTGCCATTATCCGTGCCATTCTCGAAATTATATACATGAGTTCAATAGATGTTTCTACGCAAGGGTATCTCAGAACACGTATTCTTCAAAGCGTGTATCACCACATTGCTCTGAGAGAGATCGTGCTATTCTACATGCACTGAAGTAAGGGGAACGCAGTTTACGGTGTAGCCAGAGTTCATGGGGCATCATATTTAATTTTTCTTTACCTAATTTTGACTTGAAAACGATCCGTTGTGTGATTCTTGCGGACATTCTATCTTTTAGAGACAGCACAAATAGCAACCTCCTGGTTTCAGTGATCTTATCTGAGTCATCCGTCCTGTGGCATCCACATACCATAAGCTAGTAGATAAGCAAGGACCCACCTATTTGGCTTACGGGATTAACTACAAGGACGACGCCCAGATAGCGATAATGACCAGTTCGACCTGTTGAGTGTCAGCATTATTGGTATAACGGTATAACGTGGGAATCCGCAATTACCTCCAATATAATCATCCACGATCTCCCTAACGTACCAATAACGGCAATCACAAGCAAAAGAAGTGCTATTGTAGAGAGATAATACGAGATATACCGTAGCTTAGCTCGACCGGCAGTTGACTATTGAAATAACCACTAATACTATACGACTATACAAAGGTAGTCCGCGAAGAGAATATAGAGGCTACCTAGATGAGCAGATCTCAAAAGGAAGGTTCTAACGAGGGAGACTACTATTTTCGCTAAAGTTAAAGCTATAGAGAAAGAAGGGCATATGAAACGTAGTAATCGAGGTAAGAGTGGGTTTTCGCGCTACTAGAAGATTATACGAATATACTATAACATTATTAGCTCAGAACGAAAACAATATATGTGACCGAGTTCGGTGTGCTATCAACTTACCGCTTATAGCGGTGGGAATATTAGTGTAATCTAAAAGAGTACTTAACTCTATACTAGAAACCTACTACTCTAGAATAACCCAGCAAGAATAGCAAAGGAACTATAAGACAAGGCATATAGTGCTAAATCGACTTTATACCACCGCTAGTGTGGTTAATATAATATAAAAGAAATAGTCTCCTAAAGTTAAGAAGTAGAAGAATAGTCACTAAGACGGATCTGATGATGTTTTGTGAAACCATAACCATACGTAACTACTAGCTAATGTTCTTATTTGAACGAGGCCTTAAGATTTATATACCGAAACAGAGACATATTGGCCAGGTAATAGAGGATAAATTCCTAGGATGTCTTCATTTAACTCTAGGATTTTCTTATACTAAGTTTCCTGCCTATAAAAAAGCAGATGCCCTCAATCTTATGGCATAGAAGTTTAACTGAGGATTCTCAGTTACGGCTTCGGGGCAACACTTTCGCTCTTTTTCTGCGCAGGCCCGAGAATAGATACCACATTTAAAGCTTGTAGTATAGTTTCTGATTTAGCGTGCATTATATAAGACCACATTTATAAGGGCCAATCACAGTTGCAGTATCCTACTTTCATATAGACATCGAGGATATGTAGAGGTGGTGTATACATTTATAAATGCCTAACTCAATTTCTGGAGAGCACTGCCATTCTCTCAGGACTCAGTCTTCGGACCCGTAGAAAAGTAAAGTGTGTTCTCGCTACAATATGCCTAGAAGTCACATAATGTTTTTGATAAAACAGCATTCACCTTTAAAATGGCTGGAATTAGCCATAGAGTACACGGTGTCTTGAATGAGTGCATCCTAGGGGCAGTTTTCATACACCGCGGATTCTCCGTGTTAGTTTCAGCAGCCTATGGTTGTCTGCCCTGGACGGACTTATTAGCTTATCGTGATTACTCCTTCGGCCGAAACCGTAACTCGAACCTTTACTCAAGGCTCATAATTTGATGATGTTTTATCATCGGCAAAAATAATACGTGTCTCCTTTCCAAAGGGTGCTAGGATCAGCAAATACGGAGACTGGGGTTATAATATCCGTTCACCGTTATAATAGTATCTTGCGATTCGTTAGCACACTATAGAACGGAACAAAATGGATAGCTATATCACTAAAGTATCAAAATAAGTGAAATATGCTCTATTTATAGGTCTTAATCGCTCATAATTTTCACTAGCGGTCTAAAGAGCCCATATATTATGTTAGCTGATAAGTAGTTATTCCAATAGCGCTAAGTGGCCAAACTCTGTAATGTATTAAGTTTGTTTTCCTTTTTTCTCTCGCGTATTAGAGGCCCTTAGGCAACTAACTATACGAGGCATTGGTTATTACTTTGTAGTATGCGATATGCAACTAAACGTCGATAGACGTGACAGAAATACTTCTACTATTTAGGTCAAGTTTTAGTCTGCTCGGGAGGGATATATTCTAAAATTGATACATTCCTCTTACTCCTCGAAAAAATACACGTAGAATTCTTAAGCTAAGAGATAAAGGGTAACTAATGACTAAATAACAAACGGGAACGGAATCCAAACTATATCTAGATCACCGCGACGTAGACATTTCATATAGTGAATAAGTCACGCACTTAAATATTAACGGCTTATCTTAATAGTAGACCGGGAATAAACCGAACGATAGACAATAGGACATAACGTTAAATACGTGCGAGCCTTTATAGTCCACTATTGCCTATACTTCCACAAACATCTCGATATTAAGATATATAAGGAATTGCTACCTATAACACCGCTTTGGAATACTCCACAAGGCTATATGTTAGGACCAGGTACGTGCCGTAGAGACTAGGCTACCAGAACTAGACCATTCCAATTCTCTTAAGAGGGCGTAAAGCGTATAGAGCATAACCGCAGAGGTTAAGAAGCACTAGTCTGCCGAATACAGTGGCTAGTAGAGAGGGATCGTGGAGCGGCTCGGCTAATGCGTGAATAGACGGTACTAAGGCCAATAGGACCACTAAGGCAAATTGAAGAGACAATCGGGCGGAAAATGCCCCTATATCTATATCCTTGAGATAGCCGTCCGAGAGGCTTCTAACCGCGATCATTATAAAAGCCGATATATACCCAAGTTGTAGCAATAGTTAGGCTGGAAAGAGAAAAGCGATCGTGGGAAGAGCTGCGGTCTAGACTAGGAATAAACCACTAAACCACACGGAATCTTACTCTTTCGTCATTTTCTCCTTCTAGAATGTACTAAAGTAATTCTGAAAGATAACACACAAATACCATATAGCGCTTCCTCTACCAAACGCTATCACTGCTAGAGCGTATAGGATTGACTATTGAGATAAGGGGAAATGGAAGATTAAGAACACTAGTAGATAAATAACAAAGTAGGAGAATCCAAGCGTGCCTATAATAACACCGATAGCGTAGCTACGCAGGTTTTGGTAATCGAGAGTGTCCATTATTTAAAGCCAGAAGTATAAGCACTAGCCCTTAAGTAGTATCATTTGGGCAAGCATATAGCTTTATAGACAAGAATGGAGCTCAGACTTTACTCGTTGACCGTGGGTAATGTAACGTCTTACAGAAACATAAGTGTTGGAATAATGATAGGTGCGGTATTAATCTCCAGAACGGTGAGGGACCATAATATCTGCAATAGCCACCTATCTCAACAGCCGGAGCCTTAGAAATGAGCATGTTTATATTGAGTTGCTAACAACTGCTTTTTTGCCTTATCGATATTCAACCAGACCGACCGACAGACAGACCTCCCTAACTATGTAATTGGTGCCTCTTATTATACAAATGTAGGACCTAAGAGTCGATTATGATTCTTCCTCTCTTCTATAATAGCACTATAGAAGATATTATACAGATTGTACGCTAGATCGGTTAACAACAAGCTTATAATACTTATTATCGCGATTGCTATTCCCTCTTCAAGCTACTCTAAGAGCTCACAGAACATACGTTCACCGAACTATAAAGACTTTACAAATCCGGCACCGAGCGCTCGACCAATTCTGTCTATTAACTTCTCCGAAAATTTCAGAATACAATCTGTAATCTAGTTAAAAGAGCATGCGAAGCCCAAGCGGAATACGAGGAGTTCTGCTCAATAAATAAATCACACTTAGCGCGCGTTATCTTCGAGCCTATTAGGAGAATATACACCGACCCACAAGCCTTATTATAGGGTACAAGATAATAGCGGAACTACTAGCCTAGTATCGTCGCCTAGGAAGATAGACGAGCACGACTAGTCACTCTACTATAGTCATATTTTCAAAGGCGGAATTTCTATAATTCTATATAGCCGTGTGAAAATCATAATATACTTTGTGTACCATAGTATTTCTCTCCAAAAGCTCATATACTATATAGGAGCCCACCAACACAAAGCTCTTATAAATCAGACGTAGCTATTAAGAAGTTTCGATTACCACAGAATGTACACTATAGAGGCGAGCAATATTTAGCTCCACTATCTGCCACCGCCCTTATATATCATTCCCCACACACTCGCAGCCGAATAATAATCTACGGGCTTAGCAATTAGATATAATAGCAGAAAAGATAGACTAACTATATAGTTAAACCACTAATAGAAAAGAACACTACTAACCATACTATAGTAAATATCTTAGCTCTAAGGGTAACTTTAACGCCGTAAGGCTATAGGGTGTTCTTAACCTTAGAAGTAAAAACCCTATATATCACCGTAACCATAATTATAGCAGTCGTGATCAGCATCGAGGAAAGCTTAATTTATTAGCATATCTCTTCGATATTTGTCTAAGTATCACATACCGTGCAAAATATAGCAAGTGGTCTGCTACCTTTTAAAAAGAAAACTTTACGACAAGCCAAAACTCCGGATAATATAGTTACCACAAACCTAGTAATATACAAACAGATCACACTCTAGGAAAACCGTTAGTAGCCGGAAACCAAGCTTAGGTTAATATCTGGAAGTATGTTGCTAAGATTTATAGGTGTGCAATCGAGCACGGCGGATAGATTAAAAGTAAAAGAGGTGCTAGGGTCGGAACAAACCATCTCCGAGCCATCCTTAGCTTTATAGTAGCTCTAGAGGCTAACCAAATAGTATTAAGGCAGATATAACTTAAATTCGTATACCTAGGCTTCGACTATGCTACTAGCAGCCGACGTTGCCTTATAGATTGCTTTATTTGCGCTAGTATAGATACTAGATACCACGCCTTCGACGGTATTTCTTCCCCCGCTCTCGATACGCGTAGTATCAATATTGAATAGGTCCCGAATTTCTAAATCACGTAGCTTTAGAAATTCTTTTAGGTCTACCTACCGATTGCTTAGCATTAATTAGTATAGAAGTTTTTCGGGCGTATCTTACTTTTAGAAAATGTAGACCCTTCGGCGAGGAAGACGACGAATATCCGACAAAGATAAGAGATAGACAGACTAGAACGGCGACGGTAAATAATAATACTATGGTTAAAACTAGCGAATCCAATCTGCTCTTAGTGGAAAGCTTTATAGTTTTAGAAGGGAGAAGATAAAGGAGTGTCTCTTAACCGAATAATAGACTTTAAGATCGAGAGAACAATTGAGAACTATACTATATCGCAATTTAGGGAAGTATATATATAAACTTTCTAGATATACTTAACTTAACCCGTGTAGGCAGTGTTCTACAAATTTAACTAAGGCTAGCGCAATTTTCCGCCTTATTCTATAGGCAGTAGTAGATAAATAGTCAGGTAAACTACTAGTGAATAGGGATCTATAATATATAGGTGTTATAAGGGTAGGTAGATAATTAATAGCATTTACCACCGGAATATAAGGGCATGCAATTATAAGTGATTAGGCTAGCGAGTCAGAGCTTCGGCCTACAATTGTTCTTAGATAGATTTAATAATTAAGGTAGTATAAATACTACTACACGGAGTGACCCTCGATATCTAAGTTATCTTTCTCGTTATTCCATACCCCTCCTCACCTATAAATCATAGGTGACTTATACTAGCCCCTATTATATCATTTTCTAGGCAGTCAGAAGTTAAATATTAGGAGCGGAAATTATATAACTATAGAGAAAGTCATTTTAAGCTATCTGCTAGAGTGCATATCTCTCACCTCGTCTTCGAGAGTGGGTTCAGAAGACGGATAGACGGCCGGCAGAATATCCGTCGATTAACACAAATGATAAAGATGTAAGGTTGTCAACGCCTGATAAGGGATAACCACGTGCCGGTAATAGTCCCTAGGGCTTATTAGCAAGTTCGCGTGCGGCCCCGATCTAGCGGTGGAATCATTCCTAGCTTAGATATAGAGCTAGACTATAGGTTATACGTATACGACCACGAGAACCTTATAATAGCTACAAGGAATTTCCTTAGCCACGACAATCAGTGGTAGATCGTAGATATCTATCTAATAGATAATAAGGAAGGTGCGTTTGCTTAGTCTCAGCTCTTAGAGATCCTCGTTGATAAGTTTATAGTGTCGCCAGACGACCACAGAAATGAAGCGGAGTCTGTACGTTATAAGTTCATCCAATCGCTGAAGGAGCGATATCCAAACGACAATCGCCTATCTAATAGACTAATCTACGAGCAGATTAATCGATACGAGGGCTACCTTAATACACCTAGGGATCTGCTCGCTACGAATAACTAGTAGGCTGTACTAGAGGCCCTCGCGGGAAGCAAGAAAGGAAAGTATTTAAAGCAATTTTTCAAATATAAGACCTTACACCAAAAGCTAAATTCTTTACTCGTTATTCCGGGTCTCTAGGGAGGCATACGTATTGGGCTACTTTATAAACTAACAGCTATACATTACGACGAGGTAAGTTTACTCTGAACCACAAAGCTAGTTCTATCTTAACTAACTTAATTGCAAATCTAGCTAGTAGCATACTACTAGGAATTGATCTTCTCCACTTTTTCGAGACTAGTTAGAGGAAGAGAAGAGCTTTTATTGCTAATTAACGGGGTTACGGTCGAGTTACTTCAATCTCGCGTCCCTAAAATCTCCCGTAAAGATATACAATCCTTATAGGTCGAGTTAGAGGAGGGCCGGCTTTTTCCGAACTTCTCGGAAGAGGCTCGGTAGGATATATAGGAGCGTTTGAAAGAGATCGATTATCTAATTCCAACCTTAAAAACATTCTTTAAAGATTGGCTCTATCTTAAGGTGGCCCAAAGTGTTATAAAGAGACTATTTATCCAGCCGCGAAGGGAAAAGATTACTATTAACTAGGGTGTGTATAGGAAGTATAACACTCCGGTTCCCGTCTCGATAGGGCTAAGATAGGAATGGTTAGGATCCGACCTACTCGAATTTTAGCGCTTTAGCTTCTAGTATAGATTTGAAATGACCGATCACTAACACCTTAAATGGCCGACAGACGCTGATCCCGAGGATATGCTTAATCGATAAAGCTCCGGATTATCTTTCCCCCCTAAATAGGAAATATAGCGCCATTTCTTTACACTAGTGAGAGCGAGAGGTTTCTAAGCACCCGTTATAGACGACACGTCATTTACAATAGGGGAGCTACCTTCCCCTAGAGCGTGCGAATACCTAGAAGAGTTAGCCGAAGAAATAGAAGTTACGAAAAGATATAGAAAGCCGTACTCGAATACTATCGAGGCAGATCGATTCGCTTTATCCGTAGAGTCGCTACGGCAAAGTCAAGCCTTAGTTCGAGTGACGGCGGGGTTTCTCCGATAGTCTGTTTTTAAGGCGTTCTTTGGCTATCTATAGAATAGTAATAGTCAAATAGCCGGTAGTGATCCTCCTAATAATAATATTAGAGTTCACTATCGCGACGAAAGGCCGAGTACAGCAAATGTTAGTCGGGCCATAATAGCCATAGAGGACATAGACGTGGATCCTAGGAGTCTCAGGCCAAACCCTCTCGTCACCTCAGCAGCCCGGACTTATAATACCGCGGCTACTACTTCACTAGCTAGCATACTACCGCCGTTCGGTGTTATAACTATCATAGTTAGAGGAACTACACGAATATTAAACCTACTAATCCACGACTCATTTATAAAAGACTTTTCGACTAGCCTATTTAACAATAACTTTAACGTCTAGACCGATAAGATAGACAAGCGATCCATTTCCCTATATACGTGCTACACTTATTATCTGCATAATCCGTCGTCGGTGCTACACGCCGAATTTAGACAAAATAAGCATACTACCTACGCTATTACACCCTCGCAAATCGGCGCTAGGAGCAAGAGAAGGATGCTTAATAAAGACAAGCAGATAGCTAGAGCGGAAATATAGTTATAGGAGCAAATTACGTGGCTTTCGGATCCGCGTAACGGCGGCGAAGACCTTTAACGGGAAAGGAGGTATCGAATTCGGGTTTCACTAAGGCCTTAAAGAGGCTCACGGTATAGAGGAGGCCTAGTATAGTAGAGATAGTATAAGTGAGGCATATAAAAATTCATATATTAATGATCTATTATATCTCGGAGTATATTCCTCTAAACGGCAACCTTTTAGCTTAAAGTGAGCAAGCCTATAGTATCTATCTTATATAGTGCTTAGGGATAGATAATAGTGTACTTCTTGATTTAGTGGGATATATTGTCGGCACTAATCGTGATTTATATTTTACAGCCTAGCACATTAGATAGTAAGTTCTATAGCCCGAGGAATCTTAATAACTTCAACTATTCTCTGATTTATATACTCTTCTTCCATTTAATATATAGCGTCATACTTATAGTTCACTCTCTAGCTACCATTAAGGGTTCTACACCACATAGCGTGGCTTCAAGTTTGACAAGTGAGGTGCTACCTCTTTTATCTCAATAGACTAGGGTACACTCCGCCGGCTCAAATACCTTTGCTAACCTAGAGGCGTAATAACAAAGACCACCCGCACGATAGTCCGCCTCCCTAAAGATATAATTAGATAATATAATCTGAATTTCATATCAAAGAGTGGCTTACTTAATAAGGCAGGTATTCAGGTCGAGTTCCCTAGAACCCTTCGGCGAGGGTATTATAGTAGAGTCATATATCTCGCTAGGTGCGTTTAGGGATGTCGAGATACTCGCAAAGCTTGATATATTCGGGAGCTCGCAGCTAGAGCTCGTAGTATAGGTAGCAGACCCGGTACTCTCGGTACTAGTGCTTGTCTGTTATTGAGTGCTTTCGGGTCTCGTAGTCTCTTTGCTTAGTGGCGGCGATTAGTATAAACAATTGCCCTACTATTGTGAGGGAACCTTATCACCAGTTGCCCTTTCTGCATATTGCCTCACCGAAGCCATTAGGGGAAGTTGACCGTCTAGGGAGACTACAATACCACGACAATCGATAGAAGAACCATCAACATCTATAAAGATTAGCAGTTAGGTATAATACGAGGGTAGTATGATATCTATATCTACTAAGTGCGCTTTCTATCTCAGTCTCGCAGTTAGGCGACAAGGAAACTGATTGCGTGTGTCTAGAAGTTGAAAGCGTGGCATTCAAGCTTCCGCCTATAGCTTGTCGCTATATACTAACTGTATTATATATAGATTGAATAAGAGGCCTAAGATTAAGGGCTTGAACTTGACCGAGGATAGCGATAACTATAAGCAGAGACCTAAATATAATCAAACAACTTTAGTATCTAAAGACCTAGCTTTGGCGGGTGGTGCTGCGAAGCGCTTTTATATAATCAAGGCTCGATAAGTATATTTGTGAGGCGCTAATTTACCTAGGAGGCATAGCAATCTAGGAAAGTAAAAGAAATAGAGAAGAACGACGGGTGGTGCATTATTATATTAGTATCACTAGCGTGAAAGAAATGTGAATGACGTTGAAGATTGATATTAGTGTTGGAAATCAACTTTTAGCTTTAGGATAGCACATTTGTCCCCGTATAGCTCAATTTGAGATTCCGTGCGTGTGAAGCTATAACTTTAGAAATATACCATTTCCAAGACCTAAGAGATATAAATTACCTTCGATCTCCCCCTATATAACGGACTTTGTCTATTTCCCATTGACGTGATAAGGGCCGGTGTAGATTTCGCTAGCATTTTATTGCTACTTCTCGCCGTTCTAGTCGTAAGTGGCTACACATTCACCCTATATTATACGGTTCGCATATACTAACTTTTATAGGTCGCAAGGCCCTATAATGAACCGATCCACACAGCAATATCTACCCATCTAGTGCGATCCCCAGAAAGCGTATCCGAGAACGTGGCCCGCTAACGTATTTCTAGTATCACTCTTCGCCAACATTTCCACTGCCGAAACTACCGTACGAAATGATCATAGAGGTCGGTCCCTATCATTGATTGTTTGCAAATATCTAATGATCGTAATAGCAAACTCCGGCTTGTGTATATTCGCACGGAATTGCTTATATAGACGCTATAACGGAGAACATCGACCACTTGAGCAAAGTCAGCGAAATATCGTGCGATATTGAAGCTGAAAATTGCTATCGTCTCTCCTATACCAACCTCTCCGGTATATTTCTTTACAACTATATAAGACATCCAAATTCTATAGGAGCTAGGGGTCCTTATTGACACTATTTAGAGCCCCTAGCGTATCTCAATAAACTGTGGAAGCCTTATGCCCCTAGCGACAAAGGTTCAACAAACATGCCAGGTAGACAACTTTTATACGTTTAGAATAATCGGCCGCTCTTCTCAAAACGCGAGTGACTCGATTAACTTTCACTTGGTAGTTACGGGCGAATCTATAGGGTATCCTATAGAGTAGTTCAGACCTCTCGACCTTGCTACCGAGTCGGATTGTTATTCGAGGTGCATCAATTAAGGTGCTACCGGAGTGTAGTATAGATATGATTCACATTTTTGTATATAGATTTTTATAGAACTCTCCAAATTAGGGAGCCTATTTTTCCTATAGACGCGCTCGAAATGAGTTTCACCAATTTGTTCTCTTTAATTGCTTCTCAACCTCTATTTTTATTAGCGCTAGGCCTAATATAGCTAGTGGATATTCATTGCCCTTTTCCTATTCGATAGTAATTGATAGGCTAGGCTAGATGTAGGCCGAGGTGGTCTGACGAAGACTTAGGAAAGAACCAAAGAGAATAAAATAGTGAAAGGAATTTCGAGCGGACCTGTAAAGCTCGTGCATTGGTAATGCCCTTCCTTCAGAATATCGAAGGTTGAAATAGCGTAAGCCGCGCTACAATATAAAATCGTTAAAAAACAGTGCCAGTCTTAACTCAATCATTGTGCTATTGCCTACTACATGACCGGTGAGATAATACTTCGACAGAAATTACCCCCAAAATAGCCAAAAAGCACAAAACAAATAATGTCACGCGCGTAGGAAAGGAAATTAGTCAAGTAACAAAGCGGTTAACCCCGGTATATTACCCAATTTCTATCAACTAGCCCCTCCCTATATTTCTCGAGATAATGCTAAACTAACAAAGATCCAATCAAACATATCCGCCTCGGGGATAGCACATTTTTAGTCATCTCCTACTTGTATATAACTGCCTTTAATAAACTATTTCGAGATATTAGTTCTTCGAGCTCTACTTATAAGAATGACAAGTGCGCACGAAGTCGCGAAATCCGTTTTAAATTTCGATAAACAGCCCGACTTAGTCGTTTTAATTTAGGCCAGCCTCGTCTCTTTAGAGTTTCAATTTTAGTCAGGATTTGACCTGTACCTAATAGATTTACTAATAGTACCCGAAATTGCTTAGTAGGGAATATAATCTTATAATTATCCCTCTTTCGCTAAAGCGCCTATTTAGACTGCAATTATACTAATAGATACGATAACTCGGTCGTTAGATCTAGGTTAGGAAGGTGAATATTTAGTATTGTTGCTATCAATGTTTCCACTAGCCGCTCCACTTCATTCTCGACGGCAGTGCGATAAGTTAGGGAGGTGCTAGAAAAGAGTAAAACTAATAGGATCATACAAGTGATACAGCATTTATCGGAGATTTGGTCTCGCCTATCTAGCGACACTTTTGTTTCTAAAGCTTTGCCGGGATTTTGGCTAATCAACTGATGCCCAGAAGTCATAACCTAGCCGGTACGGATACTATACGCACCCACTTACGCCGTAGGTGTGTTAAAACTAAAGTCCAATATAACGTACGGTAGCTATCCTAGACTTACTACGCGGGACTAGCAATATTAAATAGAGATCAAGTATTCTATAATAACTAGAACGGCGCTACGAGTTTACCAGCATAACATAATGCGAGCGCGGTCACCGTTGTCAATCTTTGAGGCTAGGCCACTTATATCGCTATCGGCACTAACGGGATAAAGATTATGCTAGCAGGCAGCAGAATTAGAGACGGCGGAGCCTCGTTATGAGAATGGCAATGCTCATACCAGCCCGACTTCAAATTAGAAGACGTAGCGTGGCATACATGCTCAAAGAACGACCGTCATGACATTGAATTCACTATGATCATTTTTAACTCCTAACCACCTTACCACCTTACCACCTTCACCATCTTCACCACCTTCACTATCTTCACCACCTTCACCATCTTCACCACCTTCACCATCTTCACCACCTTCACCACCTTTATCGTTAGAGTGACTTACATCTCATATGCACTAGCCTTAGAGTTTGAACATTAAATTGTGTGTCCCAGAGTCTGGTTAAAGAGATAGGTGGTCACAAAATGAAGCATCGGCCTGATCTATCAAGATCAATTCCTAAATAACTATTACGAGGTATTTTACTAATAATGATTTAAATCAAGTATCATTTGAAAAATGCGAGAATTCAGCTGTCCTAGGTATGACTTTCGCTCTTTTTTCTAGGGAATCTACCACTCGTTACGAGGGAAGAAGAGAGGTCGAACCCACAGCATGCCGATAGAGATAACGGAGGATAAAGCAGTGTATAATAAAGACCGCAATCAAAGCAACACTACCTCTAAAAGCGCTACTAAATATTAGTACTATACCCTACTTTGAAAGCCTTGCCGATAGATTACTACTATAGATTACTATATCATACCATTCACGGTCTAAGGTTTTTGTAGCTAACGTTAGCCCAGAAATTCGCGAAATAGTTTAGGAGGTAGTCGTCGTTCCTATCAACGTCCTCGATAAGGTTTGGCTTCTATCGTTAGGAGTTAGAGATAAGTGATGCCTAGTCGTCCTAGTGATACGACTAGTAGCGTCAGACCACTCTATGCTAGAAGCTCCGTCGCCTTTGGACACCCTACTCTATCCGGTTTCTCTAATCTCGGAAGCTTCGGTATATATTTGGCTAGTCGACTAATATAGGAACTCTACGAAAGGTCCCGACGAGCCCTTAGAGTGCGATATTGCTAAACTAGCCTATACTTACTAAGAGGTACGATCGAATGCAAGTGGTGAAGTGGTGACTCTTATAGTCACGTTCTGAAGAAAGCCGGTAATATTATTCTTTGAATCCCCGATCGGAAAGAGGCTATAGTCATCAAAACCGGTGCTGGTATATGATCCATAATAGTACCGGTTATTGAATCTACCTCGGTAGTTGCTCTATTGTGCTTAAGTTCCGTCGTAGGCTTATCACTAGGGGCGCTGACTAGAGAACTGGAGTGTAATAGCAAATCATAGTATGATAGTCGATACAAGGCCGACAAAGGGAATTGCTTCGAGACTGGTGTGACGTCAAGCCTTGATCCCTCATCATGTAGTGCCTGGCTTGTCCGAAAACCAATAGTTTGAGTCTTTAGTGAAGCCAACGTCGGCTGTGAGTCAATAATTGTCAGCGATGGTGTTCAAAGGCAATATATCGTCTCTGAAGGCTGGGAAAGTATGAGAAAAATCTGGAAAGAAGCATGTATGATACATACGACTGCTGAGCGATAGCTATGACTTTCCATGGTAAGCTTCTTTACAAACTAAATATGCATTGATCAAGCACGGAAAGACCAGAGCGTGTCAATAAGATAAGGTGGACTGTTCAATATATTGGGTCTCTGGGAATCGCCGATATAATTCCAAGCTTTCCAGGGCTAGGATTGTGGCAATATAAAAGGCACATAGACTATTATAACAGTTGGTTATGTCTGGTGCTGGCCTTAGAAAATATCAATTCTGCACGTCAATACCCAGCCGCATCTTTTTATTCGCTAGACCGCAATATAAGTCGTAGTAGTAAACATCGTTCAAAGTTCCTACAAATGGTGACCATCGTTGAAGTAATAGATTAGACGATTAGGCCATCACAGACGTCCGATATAAATAAGTGCATCTACCGGCCAAGGCAAACTACTAGTTCCATTGCAGCAAATTAGTGGACAATGGCGCCTCCCCTAAGCCGTGTTAAGCGAGAGCAACTCCGTAAGCGTCGTAATAATCTACTACGACGCCACAATGAATTTTGGCTTCTATATAGGATGAAAAGCTGGCTTATTATAGAACTGCCTAATGGTCAGATTTTTACATACCACTCCTATCCAGAGACCCCTCCGCCCTCAAGGGAAGATATAGTAAGACAAAGATTAATATAAGTATTTAGTGATTTGGTGCTGATTAGTGAAAGAAAACACGGCCTAAGCCCACTATTATTCGAACGCCTCGCGACTATATTTCTGCGACCTCTACTTAGTCAGTTAGCAGAGACATCCCGGTCTTCTATGCCCTAGTTCGTCAAAACCAGAAATGGGAAGCTCTAGCGAAACATTTGAACAATAATTGTCGTATAGTCTCGTAGTAATATAAAACGTCTTATGCCTAGTTAGTTCACTTCGGTGCACGGGGGGATCCGTGGCGCACGTCAAGAAATACCGATCTCAATACGGTGGTTAAAACAATGGAACCTATTCAATATAGAAGCCGGGGTATGGCATCTCACTACATATAATAGGGAGAATCGAGACCAATGTCACCATTTTATTTCTTTGATTTTTTCTCAAACTCTAAGTCTAGTCACGCTAGGCCTAATGTAGTTAGTCGAATATAATCTGCTCATCGCCCTTTTCCTATTCGACAGCCCGAATTGGTCTAGGCCAGAAGTAGATTGGAGGCGATGACCCAAAGAGGACAGTAGGAAGGCTAGTTAGGAGCGGACAAGTAAATTTCAGTTGGTTGTAATACTTGTCTTGTTTCTACGGCCATATTGAGAGCAGATCATAATTCTAGCAAACTTGAGAAGTTTCAGTATTGAGAGGCTCTATTCGGTATATGCAAATATGCAAAGGCCTAACCTATCTATGAGCTGTGATCAGCTGGTTATGGCCACCGATTGATATTGATCTCAACTTGCGCTCTTCTTATTGAGCCTGCCAACCAGGGGTTCGAGCGAGGGATAATGGCTCACCTTCTATGACACATTGGAACCGTCACCCCGTGTCAAGTTCCCCGATGCTACCTACGCCTAACGTGCATCCGGCGATGTCGGTGGAGTCGACCGTGTTTCGCGCTTGGATCAAGAGAAACTGTAACATGGCATAAGTACTGTAAACGGAACGCTTCAAAAGGGGCTATAATACTTACCGATTGGGTCACTAGAAAGGCGATGGCTTCGCCTCACGCTGTGAGTGGGTAGCGAGCCAGGTGTCTGCGTTGCAGAGAATTGTCAGCGCAAGTCTTCGTGATATCGTAATATATGGGCAGTGTGTACTACCGGCTCTAGTGGGAACATGATTGCCTTTAATGGCCTGGAAGCCTAGTAGATTGTTAGTATAAGTCGGACTCGGACGGCGAAAGAAAGAGTCATACCACTGGAATTGTAATTAGTAGGACGCCCATAATAAAGACCCCTAGTGCGATCATCTGTAGTATTTTTTAGAAACGCTATATGCATCGTGAAGGGGAATGAGGGAAATAGTTCGATGTTATATGCCTGACTTTTATAGGCAGTCTTACAATACAATTGTGGTTTTAGGGATATATATAACATGAGGGAGAGAGCTACCGACCCCTATTAAAGTCACAATCTAAACTCGTTAGGCCGTAGCAATTTGATGCTATCGCCTACTCAGAAACATGAGAAATTTTGAATTCATTCTACCCACTTAAACGGTACCCAACCTCAGTCAACCAGGTTCTCATATTTAGCAATGATATATTTAGGAGAATTCAGCAGCTCACGGGCCATATAGAGCTTCATTAATTTAGATCATTATTTATAAAACCCCCAAAGGGCTAACATTTACAACTTAATCACCTCTATAGCCCCGAAAGATTTGCTACATAAGGGTATGTTTGTCTCCGAATTTGATAACCGCCGTGCTTACTAATTAGCTAACCACTTCGGATAGGGGTGATAGAAAGCATAATCTCACTACCCGGATTTTCGGCTCGCTACTTTCCCTTTTGCGCTTAATACCAGATCCTACAGTTTATATAGCGACAACTCGAAACCTATACCTTCTACTTCCTTTAGCGTTAGCTTCTATCGGAGTCTCTCGCAGCCGGATAGACTTGCCCAGAGGCCCTTAAGTTGCACAAATTCTTTCGTCTCTTAGAAGTTCATCAAGAAAAAGTCAAGGACGAATGTTTTCAGTTGACTTTAAGCGCGTTAATAGGATAGCGTCGTATAATCACCAGAATTCGCCATATAGCTATACACCGCATTCCACACGATCGGAAAACACTTCTTAAGATAGTTTACGCGGCTATCAAATTTTCGAAATGTATCGCTAGCTTCAAAGGCTCCAAAAGTCTTTATCACATTCAAAAGTTCGTAAAGATATCGCTTTCAGAGTTCGACTAGCTAATAGCCCAGCTAAAACACAATACCCGCTTACAAATTTCTTTATATAAAGCCCACCCCGATCATTTAGTCCGGCGGTTGATTTTGCTTCCGGAAGCTGTTAGGAGAGTGCTTCAGAGCGCTAAAGACAACTTCGTCTCTAAAGTGAAACAGTTTTTACACGCGGAGTTCAAAAGTACTTAGGGGTCGTCCGCGTATCCTACCTACAATATCAAGCGCATGGCGAACTACACCGTCTCGTAAAAAGAGTAGGAATATAAAGAATGAATTCTGAAATTGCTCCTATACTTTCAAGTTCCGTGAAAATGCTCAAGCCACAGATCTAATTCTGTCTAGGTATCAGGTCACTCCGTCCACTTTCATTCCGAACCCACCTCATCCGCTTATCCTAAGTCATCTGTCTTAAAAGGAGTCAAAGCAACATAAAGCTCTGGAAGTGTCAAAGCCATCGAAGCGAAGACTGCCTAACAGGAGAGACCTTCCACTGCTGCTTCCACTCCTGTTCTGCACTAGTTTCCTCGGCTCGCGATTTGTCAAGAGCCACTCGTAATAAAACGATAGCTCGAATCAAGCGCGGGTCCCCAGAAGGGCTGTTTACCGGGTTGAAATGATACTATAGAGCCAGACTTTAAGTTACGTCTATTATAGTGCTGACAAGTTGGTGGAAGCTCTTAAAACACTTGTAATAAAAATCGTTCTTAAGTCCCTATTAACGGTGCTGCTGTATCCTTTCGGTCTTCAATTCGGAAATTGACATTTCGGGTTATGTTTTGGATTTTCTTAGTCGTGGCCGGGTGGTTTCTAAGGCTATAGTAGATCCGCGAGCTATAGAGATTTAGTGGTCTAGTAAATTTATCTTAGGAAGAGATAGCTTGATTTGTAGGGTAGTTAGTATGGTAGTAATAGGGATAGCATCTTTGGCTATATCTGTGGATCGACTATAGATGCTTGAAGTGTTATCGCGAGAGTAACCGGGAATTCGATGTTGGAAAGGGTTTATATCGGTCGCGGACTGAGCACGTCTCGGCTCTCTAAGACTGAGGTAGGGGCCGAGAGTTGCTGGTATTATAAGAATGGTAAGTCCATTTTATGAGCGAAGCAGCCGATTTGTGCTCTAGGATATTTTCTAGACGGCTATCCTCTCATTCTCACCACCGTTAACGAACTGCGAACTGTTAGTCGTAGACTAGCACTAGCATAGTACCAAGTTAGTCTGTTAAGAACTTCAGCAATGTTCCCAGGCGCCAAGTATATTGCCATACTAAGGGGTGGTATTATAGAGACGTCGTATGGTTCTTTGACAGCGAGCGAACTTTGTGGCGATTGTCTTCGCCCCGCCACCTACTCGCGCTTTCTTTCAGATTTCAACATACGAGGGCGACCATAACATGTGTCCACGGGTTATAAGATATAGATAGATGATATCCCGCAGTTAGAATTCAGACTCCTATCTAGAATAATTGTATGATTCTAATTGTTGCTAATATTACGGAGTAAACCTAGTCTCCGTACGTCTTGCATTTTATCGGGGTGACCCGTCGAGACCTGATTAAATTTTATATTCTACTTATTAACTAACTTGAACGCTAAACTACAATTTCGCCTAGCTTATAACCGCCGCCTTTTCTACCCTAAAGCAGGCTCTAGGAAGTGAACTAGTCGCTTTAACCCGCGATAGTAGTAACAAGATCTCTACGGTGGCTATTCTTAGGTCTGATGATCTACGCGGCCGAACTAGGCGTAAGCCTTTTGCTTATCGAGGAATTTCTGGGCCGATTTGGGGAAACCACTAATCCTTTCGCGAAAGGTATTATTAGCAATTTCAATTATGACCATTTCGTTAATGTTACCAGCCAGATCTTCAATGAAAAGAGCGCATTTCAACTAAAATACTAAGTACAGAGAAGTAAAAGGAAAGGAAGAAAGGATCCTCCAGGTCAGAGATCCTTTGTACGTGGGGTCCTGTCCTGCCACATGCAAACAACAACCAAGGCGGAAACCTTTGGCAGAAACCTCAGATCGTCACATAACCCCCGGCTGAAATTGCATTCAGTCTCTGAATGCTGGTTTGTCGTCATCAGCATGATCCTCGAGTATGATTTCATCTCTCGCTACATCAATCCAATCCTATAAGCGCATAGAGGGCCCGGGCTTCAAAGGGTACTGATCATGGAACTCTTAGATCTTCTGCGGAGCATACTTAAAGTTCCCTATAGGATACTATTATAGATCGAGATCATAACCGAGCCACTAGACACGATACTGCAGCTTCCGGTAATGTGTTCTTGAATCTAGGATCTTGTCAACCTCCCACTCGTCTTCTTCAGAGATCTTGATCGGTGGTAGCGGATCAATATGTTGCCCTCGTAGGGGTTCTAATATCGTCGCCTTCCGAAGTTTGCTTGGATTAAACACTAGATACACTCGGATCGAATCAGGTAGGTCGATCCGGTATGCATTTCCAACCTTCTCGAGAATCTTGTATAGGCCACTAGCCAGATATGAGAGCTTTCGGCTCGGTCGATCTAACATCTAATCCTTTGTTGTCATAAAAACGTAATCTCCGATATTAAAGTCTTCTTCCCGTCGTCGCTTATTTGCCTATTAAATCATTTTCTGTTATCAATCAATCAATCAATCAATCAAAGTTCAATTAACCTGTTGCAGTCTAACTAGTTGCGTATGACTATGCAGGCGCTTCATCCAACTGAAGTAAGAACTCGAGTCCAAACGCCGAGTGGGATCTCTCCTAGAGTATACAGATGCTGATCGTAAAGAGTGTGGAATCAGCCCATTCCTGTAACCCGTAAACCCACAAACCCATACCCATACATAAGAAATATATAACGATTGCCATGGAGTGCACCCTCTATCTCTCCGTCTTCCACTTCTCACTTCTCACTTCTTATCTCTGCATCCTCCCCTGCCTCGGTTTCAATTGATGATGACGTTGTCCTGGCCAGTTGTTGATTGGCATGTTCGTCGACTGTGGCTGAGTTTCTCGTTTCCACAGCATCATCTATCGTCATTGGCTAATACCCATCGTCTTCCACACCTAGGTCTATTGCTGCAAGGCCTGTCGGTTCGTCGTTGTCGTCCTCGGGTGTCATATACTGGAACTGTTGGAGGAGACCTGTTCGGTGCATAAAGTTGACCACGTAGCGGGTGGCCTGCGGGTTAGATATGATCTTGTCATAGTCTATCTCTGTAATCCCGATCCCAATTTTGTCTAGCTGCTCCCACAATTTCGTACGCGGTACGACGTATTGCGGACACTGCATAAGGATGTGTTTTGGTGTCTGAGAGCCTTCGTCATAACTGCACCGGTCTGTCTCTGCTGCCTTGATTTTGAATAAGAAGTGCCGAAGCCCGATCCTCATTGTGCGCATTTGAATCAAAATTGCACATTGTGGCTTCGACAGACCTTCGTACAGCCGAAGTGTCTTCTTGTTCGGCGCCTGCACTAAGCGCTTCGTGGGAGCGGAGGTTGTCTCCCGCTCCCACTGCTTCTCCTACCGCTCTCTGATTCGCTGGCGTACCGCCCTCTTAGCAGCTGCGGCAAGACGGATTATTAGTTCACCCGTCCCGGTCGCAACTCCTATCCCCGCACTAAGAAGCGTTGTACCCTTCGCTTCCTTATCGGCAAATTTATTGCCGTCCACTCCAACGTGTGTAGGGATCCACCTGATGGTGATATTCGTTGGGTGTCTTGGTTGGGTCTCGTTATACGATCGGATGGCTCGTACGTGTTTGTATATTAGACGTAGCACGTATTGGCCAGACGGTCGCTGTGGGTTTTGTACTGCCTGGATGGCAGCTTGGCTGTCGGAGAAAATGATCACTTCTCGAGCCTGTTGGTGTCCCTTATTCTCTGTCCCAATTTTGGCAAGAGCTATCTCAATACCGCTGAGCTCGGTAGCGTATACTGTGGATTGGGAGTCTGTCCTAAGATAACGTCTTTGCGACACCATTCTATGTTGAAGGCTGGCTATTGATGCGCTAATGTGTCCCGCAAATCCGCTCCTATCGGTGAAAAACATGTCTTTTGTTTCTTCGAGAACTGCGCTTTTATAGATATCATTGTGGGTTTTTAGTGCAGCCTCCTGGTTCTCAATAAAGCAAGGAATCCGTGCCTCCTATGGGGCGAGAATGAATGCCTTTTTTTCCTCCCATTTCTCATTTCGTAACTGAAGTGTTTTCTATACGATCGCTTCGGTCGGGGCCTATCCTCCGATTCTTCGCTCCCTCGGTTTCCTGGCTTCTTTAGCCGTTTGTGGGCAGGCCTATTGTGGGCTAGTGAGGATTCTTATTGTTGTTTCTTCGACGATCTGTTGTAGTCGTAACTTGATTGGGGTGATAAATAACTCTGTATCGAGTGCTGCGCCCGCTGTTCCGCGGAAGGCACCACTGATTAGGATCGCCGCACGTTTCTGGATTTTTGTGAGTTCGTTGGTGAGCTTGTCGAGGTCCCCCCTTGGCATTGCTCTAGCAGCTGGATAGTACCACGCAGACAGTCCCTATAGCATCTGTGGAATGATGACTGCCTGGTATACCTTTCGCATGGCGATCAATGATGACCCCTAAGTGGAACCTGAGATTGCACGTAGTGCCTCGAGACTGCTGGCCCCCTTTGCTAACATTTTCTTCCGATGTGTTGTGAAATTGAGGTGCTTATCGAGCCATATACCAAGGTATTTGGCTGTCCCTGTGGGTGCGAGGATGGTAGGTGTCGGGTCCCCTGGAATGATAACCGGCATGCCGTCATGACTAGCCGGGTCATCCGGGACTTCCCAGATGTCGTCCTGGGAAGATGCACCTATGCTAGCGGTGTTAGTAGTGGTAGAGGTGGTCGTGACAAGCCTTAGGTTTGGGTTTGTGAAGTGTATAAGTTCGAATTTGTCCGGTGCGAATTTTGCTGCATGTTTACTAGCCTAGGAGGCCGCTTTTTGCAGTGCTTTCTCAAGCAACTGGACATTCTCTGTATAGCTGTTCGAGATAGCCAGAACACACACGTCATCTACCTAGCCGTATGCCTCGCTCTCTCCGTAGTGTAGGCCCCGTAGTGTATACGTGCGGACTAGCGGTGCATTGAAAAGGAGGAAAAGGATTGGTGAAATCGGCGAGCCTTGCGGGATGCCGGTTGGTGTAGGGAATGCTTCGCTCAGATAGCCGTTTGGCAGCTTGATTCGTGTACTCCTGCTAGCAAGGAATGACTGGACCTATGGGATAAGCGCACCAAGTCTCATCTGTCGCATGTTGAATAGTAGTCTCTCGTGAGAGACCATGTCGTACGCTCCTGCCACATCTAGGAGCAGCATGCTTGCTGTCTTACCTTCTCCCTATGCCTAGTGTATCCTCCCTTGGATCAGCTGGACTGCGTGATCCACAGACACCCCCTTTCGTCCCCTAAGGTGCGTTTTCGGGAGCAGATTATATTCCTCTACACACTAGGCGATTCGTGTTGCGATGGCTGCTTCGAGGACTTTACCGAGTGTGTTTAACAAGGCGACTGGTCGGTATGATTTCGGGACTCGGTAGTCTCGTGGGCCGGCTTTTCGTAGCGTCACTGTGACAGAGCTTTGAAAGTGCTGGGGGTTATGCCTAATTTGAACACATGCGTCGAAGATAGTAGTGAGAAGTGGAACGAATCTCGTCTCTGATCGCGAGCCTGGTTCTGCCAGCATCTGCCACAGCCTGTTCGGCAGTGTGTCGTACCCAGGCGCTTTGTTCGGTGGCGCCTTCTTGATTGTAGCTCTCACTTCGGTGTCGTTTACCGGTGGTATCTGGAATTGGGTCCTTTGGTTGGGGTTCTGATGGATGTCGGCGAGATTAGCTTCTGGTGGCTGCGGGAAGAACACCTTACGGAGCAGTTTGACTTTCTCCGTATCAGTCTCTACGTCTGTAGCCCCATCCGCTATCTTTAATGCCGGTATCGTGCTTCCTTGTTGCTGGCCTCGGCTTCTGGCCCATTTAGCCACTCTCCATAGCCCCTGTGGGCCTTGATCTACTGCCTCTTCGATGAAGCTCCGGAAGCCACGTCGAAGAGCAGCCTTGATGACCCTCCCCTTTTGATTCCTAGCCAGTTTGTACGTCTGCTAGTCCTCCTCGTTGTGTGTCGTAAGATATTGACGGAACGTACGACGGGAGTGCTTGATAGCTTCCCCGCACTCCTTCGTCCACGATGGGTTGGCGTGCGGGCTCGGTTTAGCCCACGGTGTCGATTCTTATACACCACGTTGCACGATCTCGATCAGATGGTTTACCGCGTTATCGATTTGCTGAGGGGCCCTCATTTCCGGGGGGGAGCGTGGAAGATTATCAGCCACGAAGACGTCGAATTTCTCGGTATCCATGGCCTTCCATAGTCTTCGCTTTTGTATCTCTGCTGGTGGTTGGGGGTTAACGTCGAGCAGTACACGGATTGGGAGGTGATCGGAGTCTGTATGGCAGTCTAGAGCCAGTTCACACACCACCAGTCTCTCGGTGAGATCTGGGGTGCCGAAAAACAAGTCGATTGTCGTCTGCTCTCCATTTTGATCTCTCGTAACTGTGCCGGGTTCTAGCCATAGATCAAGATCTGCTTCGTCGCAGAGTTCAACCAGCTTGTC
>MLQL01000078.1:0-27408 GCA_002072365.1 Penicillium flavigenum | reverse complement strand
AGATCTGCTTCGTCGCAGAGTTCAACCAGCTTGTCGGATCCTGGATCCTGTGTGGCTTCGATGCCACCCCAGGCAGGGTGGTGTAGGTTGAAATCGCCGGCGATCATGGTATGCTTCCGCCTGCTAGCTAGCAGTCTGCTGAGGTGCTCCACTGTTCCGGTGGTGCCGCACTCGTTATATATATTGAAGAAGCTGACCTCGCCGATCCCGGTCTGTATTCTCACTTCCTGGCAGAATTTATTGTGTGTATGGTGCGTCCAGTTGGTGCCAATTCTCTTCGAGAGATATATACACACCCGCGCTCTGCTTCCTGTCTCCGCACTGGACGGGAAGAGAAGCTCGTGTGTCTGTTTCAATGGGTGGTATGTCGTGTCATTGTATGGGTTCTCCTATGGTTCTTGCACTGCAATAATATCTGCCTGGATGACCTTCGGCTTTGCTAGGAGGTCCGCCATGACGACGTCTCTCGACCGGTGCGTGTTGTATTGGATGATGGTGAGTGGTGTATTATTCATTGGGTATGGCGTGGCTTTGTTTCTTGGCTGATCTACGGGTTGTTCTTTCTTCTTGTATGCTTGTCCGCTTCGTGAAGCTGATTTCCGGTGTCATCACGGTGTCGATGCATATTTGGCTGTCGATGGTACGTTTGTTCCGTCCCCTTGGTGCCGGTGTGCGTGATAGCGCCGGTGTGGCATGCGAGAAGATGGTATTCTCTTTGCCTGGTGCTCTCGCTGTCTCCCTTGCTGGGATTGGCGTATTGGTGTCCCTCTGCGTGAGTGCCGAAGATGGCTGGTATTCGCTAACCGTTCTCACTTCTGACGGTTCAGAGTCGCCTTCGTCGAGTATAACATACTCGGTCCTTCTTCTCTTCGGGGTTATGCCGCTGTTGGCCTGTGTCACCCTGCCAAGGAAGCCCTTACTTCGCGTTATGATCGACGATGATGTGGATGCCTTGCTCGGGGCCCTCCGCCTTGGGGGCTCCGATTGTACGCCCGGTGGTGCGTGTACAGACTGGCGAAGCGACTGGCCAATTCTCTCGGATTCGTCCTCTCTTATGGTGAATTGCCTGGGCTGATGCTGTGCTTGGACATCCTGCCCTTCCGCTGGTGTTATGCATGCTGGCGCTTCATTGTCTATCTCTATGTCATCTGCACTGCTGGGGACAGATGTCTCGGTCTCCCGGCTTGTGCGTGCGCGGGTGCTTGCTCCCCGCTTATCTGGCCTCGCCTGTCGCCCTGATCTCGCCTGTTGGCTCGATCTTGGTATTTGGCCCGAACTCGGTGTCTTAGTTGGCACTTTAGACGAGCTCTCCGTTATAGAGGCCCTGGGGCCGCTACCCCCGGGGCTCTCCTCCCTCGTGCTGGTGGATAGTGTCCTCGCCTCGCTATCTACCTTCGAGAGGTATGCTGGCACCCGGTGGTGCCTCTCCCTCGCCTGCGCGAGGGCCTGTACCCTCTCGATCTCTCGTATGTAGTCGGGGCACCGCTTCGACCACGCGTTGTGTGCGCCCCCGCAATTGGCGCACGCTCGTTCGCTGAGTGTGGCATCCTTCTTGCGCTGGCAATCCCGAGAATGATGCTTCTTAGCGTAGAAGACGCACTTGGTTTCGTTGGAACAGGTGTTTCCTATGTGTCCGTATTTCTGACAGTTGTGGCATTGGCGTATACGCGCAGTACGGTCGTATAAGACCGTGGTAAGGACCTCTGAGTCCTAGAGAGTGCCGGTATCGATTGCTTTGTTAGTAGTGTGTGGTGAGGCGAACTCGATAATTAGAGAGCCGGACTTCTTGCCCTCAGGTAAGATAAGCCACGATATTTGTGTGATCTCGGCATCGCCCCATGCGAACAGGTTCTTAGTGAGTAGCTGTTTGATGATTCTATCCTTACGCTCCCTGATATCTGTAGCTGTGTTGATGCCGAGAGATCGCACATTGACGTCGTGTACGACAACCCCCTAGCTCGGCAAACGCACCTCCGACCCTTTCCACAAGTGTCTCACCTATACGTCTCGGTGCACCCTCATTATCTCTGCTTCCTTCGCAGTGCGTAGGGTAAGCGAGAGATCCCCCGATTTCAGCTGTTTCGCTGCAACAAACTTGACCGCGGCTACTATCACGGTATCGATCCGCGCCCCCTTCGTGCGCGCCTTTTCAGCTGCCTTTGTGATCTCTGCCGAGGTTAGTGCCCGGAAGCGCCGTACCCTATCGGTGTCACCTAGTTTGACGATGATCTGTCGGTCCTTGGCGAGGTCGGAGGGCGATACGGGGTTCGTGGACAAGCTGCCGTGGCTCGATAGGAAGTGCGTCGGCGGCGGTGCATTCCTAGCGGTATCGGCGTACGATCTAACTCGGGCACTTAGGCTAACTACCGAAGTTGCTATCCTCACTGTATGAATGTCCTGTTTTATCTGGTTGGTTTCCTGGCGCAGCTGTTCAAATTGTTGCTTCCAGTCCTGACCAATTGGGTTCTTAATGAGATCAGTGGTGAGCTCCTGAATGGACTTTAGGTATTCCAACACCGGTCTCGGGACTTTGACAGAGTTATTACTGCTGATATGATTCAGTAACTGGCGTACGTCGTAGTTGGCATCCAAAATGCGCTCGTTGATGTTGGTTGCAGAATTTTCGCGGCCCCCTGAGAGGGGCGGCCACTGGCTTCCTGGCGCTACCATGCCTTCCACCAATATAAAATTGGTGTCAGGAGATGGAGCCGGAAGTTACAATTAATTTGCAATTAAAATGGGAGCTGTAGCCCTCGGCATTGTGGTGCAATTTCAAAAATTTGATTCGCGCAAAGATATGTGTTTTTAATCAATTTTTTTTTTTTTTTTTTTTCTGTTAGGAATCAGCAATCTGTCGCTTTGTCTCATTCCAGATATCGTGAAGCCGGGTCAACATATTAACGGCTTCTCGTTCATTCTATATTATAGTTCCTTAGTCTCTCTAGTCAAATAACATAGAAGGTTCATATCCTCGTTTAATAAAGAAAGGTGACTTCTTCGTCGTACCCTATAGGAGAATCGATACTACAAAATCGACTATTAGTAAACACTCTGACCAGTTATCCTAGTTGAATTCCACGTATAGCCTCAGTCTTTGTGCCATATACTAATTCGCAATCTCACTTTAACCATCGGTCTGCGGATGATAAGCCGTGGAAAGCTTTCTCTTAATTCCTAGGATTCGACAGAACTCCGCCCAGAACTCAGAAACGAACTAACTACCTCGGTCTAAAACAATACTATTAGGTATACCCACACTCCGGAGTATATAATCAATAAAGAGTCTCGCTATTTGCCTCGCTATTGTCTCCTTATAACACGGGACTAAGATTGGTCTTTTACTAAAACGATCTACTACCACGTAAACTACGTCGTAGCTATAACGATCTCTAGGGAAAGAACGGAAATCTATTACAATATACTACTAAGGTCTCTTAGGGATCGGGAGTGGGTGTAGAAGTCCTAGGGTCCGATCATACCAAGGCTTGATTCGTTTGCATATTAGGCAGTTATAGACGTATCTTTCCATATCCTTTACTAATTTAGGCCAATAATATCGTATAGCAGTCATCTTCTTTAGTTTCTCAATACTAGGGTGGGCTATCATCGGCTGACGGTATATATCATCGAGTAGCCTAGCTCGTAGATCACCTTCGTTAGGAACTTCAAGTCGTCCTTCGAAAAGGAGGAGTCTATCTTATAATGTCTAGTGATCGTTATCTCCGTTTTCGGCAATCTAACGGAACTCTACTAGTTCTACACTCTATCTGTTAGCATATTTCACCCGTTCTGTGATCTCCTAACGTTAAGTGTCCTCTAGGTTAATAGGACTAACCTCGACTTCCGGTCGTACACCTTCTTCTAGACATTCTGCTAGTAAAAGTGTAATCTGCCGGCTGCTATCGGTGTATAGTGTTTCCTTCTGTGATAGAATATCTACGATAATATTCTTTTTGCCGGGTCGATACTTGATCAGGAAATAGAACTAGGAGAGAAATTCACTCTATCTCATCTGCCGTTAGTTCATTTATCGGGTAGTTATAAAATACTCTAGAGACTAATGATCTATAAGGATCTTAAAGCGATCCTTTCGGGAGAGTCCTTCGAGTTCGGGTCGCTATTCTTATAGTGCGCGGACAATCGCTAGAAGCTCCTTGTCACGTATCTTATAGTTCATCTCTACAGACTATATTATTTTCGAAAAGAATGCCACTAGATGCTAGAAATTATCGTCTTTATAGTACTAAGAGAGAACTACGCCAAGTACTCTATCTAAGGTATCTATTTCTACTCGGGTCCGACAAGCGGGATCGTAATAACGAAGAACGGGTGCACTTATCAGTTTCTCTTTTAGAAGCTAGAAAGCTGCTTCACAGAGTGGAGACTAATTGTAGGGAACATCTTACCGGGTCAGGCGGTATAAAGGCTTCGAAATTGCGCTATATCCCCGAATAAATCGTCGGTAGAAATTGTAGAAACCTAGGAACGACTATATTCCTTTCACTATTAACGGGGGCTTCTATAACTAAATCACACTAATCTTCTCTAGGTCGACTATAATACCATCGGTGCTTATAATAAAACTAAGAAACTTCGTCTTAGTAACGGCAAATTCACACTTTAATAATGCCACCTAGAGACCTACCCTCTATAGACGGGAAAGTACTTCTCTAACCTACTATCTATACTCCTTAAGAGTCTCACTATAGATCAAGATATCGTCCACAAATGTAACCGTATAGTCGTCTATATATTCTTTTAAAATGCTATTTATAAATCGTTAGAAAGTAGCGGGGCTATTAGTCAGACCGAAAGGTGTAACCTTATACTTAAAAGATCTATACCTTATACGGAAGGTTATAAGATCTTCTACTTCCGGTGTTAGACGAATCCGATAGAAACCTTATCGAATGTCTAACTTCGTGAAGAACTTAGCCTTACTAGTTCGCTATAGAACTTCATCAATCAGGGGTAAAGGGTAGTAGTCCTTTTTCGTGATAGCATTTAGCTTCCGGAAATCCATATAAAAACGGAGACTACCACTAGGCTTCTTTGCAATAAGAATTGGTGAGGCATATAGTGCAGCACTTAGAACGATAAATCCTTTATCGAGATTCTTAATAATATACTATTTTACGGCTTTCAACTTATCGAGAGAGAGTTTGTAAAGAGGATAGTATCCTAGTTAGGCTTCCGCTTCGAGAATAATATCGTGATCTACCCTAGGTCTATACGGAGGTAGTTCGTCTGATTTCTTCTTTAAGAAGACCTCGGTAAGGTCATAGTACTCCTTTGGTAACGTTCTCTTGATCTTATCAAGCTCGAGATCTTTTTCGACGGATGATTTCACATCGAGAACCCGATTAATCTCATAGAGTGAAGTTGCGAATATCTCGACTCCGCTCTCTAGATCTCTTTTCATCTTCGATTATAGTCTGTCGAATCCGGCTCTGCCTATAGCACTAATATCGATAGGAGAGAGTGGTGGTTCTGAGTCCTCTTCGTTTTCGTAGGAGATTAGAATATCGGGGATTTCTTTGTTAATATTCCGGACTATCTTTCTCTATTCCTTCACCTACTAATGTCTATATTGTCGTTTACGGGCATAAGGGTAGATACTACTCCGAGACTTATTAGTTTGCTAAGACTACTCTAGGAGGCGATCTCGACGATCTGTATCTTTCTAATAGGTATCACTCTATAGAGATCTCTATAGAATAGCTTTCGGTGTTAGGATAGAGATTTTGCTTGCCACTTCGTCGAATAACGTTCTTTCATCCGGCCAGATCATACGATATCGTCGACAGTTAAGGAGAACGTCGTGCTCCGCAAACCACATTCGTCCTAAGATCATATCGTATCGTCCGAGATCTGCAATTAATATAGGAATCTGCCGTTGTATTCTCCTATTAATATAGATTGTAAGAATAGCGATATAGCGTATTAGTTCTACTAGCTTACCGTTAAATCCTCGTACCGGACATTCGCGACTTAGTCGTTCCACTCTAATCCCGAAACGCTTACCTAGTAATAGGATCGTTACTAAATTAATAAAAACATATCCGTCTGCTCTAGTGTTACTAAGTACTAAAATAGAAAATAAGCGTCTATTATATATTAGCTAAGTATTAAAAACTAAGCTATCCCTAGGACCTCCAATCAACTTTTGCAAATCTAGCGAAAATAGTGACACCTTTCTTCCGCCTAGGAGGGAGACTTCGCCTAGGTATTAACTTTTCCCGAATCGGTATCAGCTTTAAGTTCTACGATCTTATTAACGCGGGGTATAGGAGTCGTAGGAATAGTAGCTACGGCTATAAGAGTCGATTTCTTCTTCGGACATTCGCGAGTTATATGTCCCTACTCCTTACAATAGAAGTATCGTCCTTCTTTCATTAAAGTCTCTCTCTTAGTAGGCGACATTCCGGTATTATTAGTACTTCCCTCACGCTTCACACGAGAAGTGTATATCTAGTTTGTCGTTATCGAGGATGCACCGCCACTTCTACCTAAGATAGCTACTATAGATCGTGCACGGGAAGTGGATTTTGCTTCTTATTATAGGTTAATCTCGTGGGATATACCCTAACAATTCTAGGTGAAAGTATCGAATGAGACAGATTCCTAGTTGACTACCTATATAACCTGGCTTTGAAGTAGGTAGGGGAGCTTGGAGTATAAGTCTCGCTTCCGGTTTTCGATCACAACCGCAGCCTCTTTAGCAAGCTGCATAAATTCCGCGAGGAAATCAGTGAAACTATCCTTCGGCTTCATCTTAAGCTTGTGGTATATAGTATAGGCTTCGGCACGTCGGTTCGGGTTAGCGAAAACGGTCCTTAGGTAGAGAATGATATCTTCGGCGTCTTCGTAGGGGGTGCTAGCGTCGGCGCTCATCCGGGGAGCAATATATAACTAGGCTTTACCCTTATAACGACTCTAAATATAGAGCTTGCGATAAATAGGTAGGGGATAATAATCGGCATTAGCTTCAAGTTTCTAGCGAATCACGGTTTCCTAGGTTTCAAAACGGACTTCCTTCCTATCATTTAGCATCGGGGCGTTAGGCATCTTTATAGTCTTACGACTAGTAGCGGCCTCCACAATCGGTACGCCGGAGCTGATCTAATTCTAGACATTCATAAGGCGAAAGGCAAGGTCACCTCGCTTACAGATTACAATATCATAGTAAGCGGTGGCTTCGTCACGCTCCTAAGTGAGTGTTTCGATTAAGATCTCGGTTTCAACTTTTTTAGCTTAGAGGATGGTCACTTTATCCTCGAGTTACTAGATCTTTTCTTTCAATTTCTTATAATTACAAGCGAGTTCGTAGAATCGCTCTTTATTCGGGGTTTTATAGAGACGTTCACGGATCGAGGATTCATCTTCTTCATCATAATCACTAGTATCAACTAGTCTCTACGGATCGGGAGTTAGGGTGTTCGGATCGAGAGCAGCGACTATCTCCTACTCATGGCTTTCATCATCTTCTTCAAGTACGATAGCAGGCTACTTAGCTCGGTTCGTCGGTGGGTTTCTTTTCGATCCGGCCATTTTAATTAGTCGGAGACTTCGGTTCGGGATCGGAATTAAGGTCTTAGCTATACGATGCCAAGGAACGAAAGTGGAGATATGATAGGGCCGAGACCAATCACAATGATAGTCTGTACGGACGTGCTATCAAAGAAATGAGAGTGGTACTTAGTATTATATTACCAGCCAGATCTTCAATAAAAAGAGCGCATTTCAACTAAAATACTAAGTACAGAGAAGTAAAAGGAAAGGAAGAAAGGATCCTCCAGGTCAGAGATCCTTTGTACGTGGGGTCCTGTCCTGCCACATGCAAACAACAACCAAGGCGGAAACCTTTGGCAGAAACCTCAGATCGTCACAGTTAAGGCTGGTGACCCGAAAATCAATACGCTTTCTAAAGTATCTATAAAACTAGCAAATGTCGACTAGATCTATACTTCCTAAATCAAGATCCTAACTAGACTTAAATCTAGCGCCGGGGAACTCGATAAGCACCCGCTATAAGATCTCGGCAGGATTTGGTCTTGAATAAAGAACAGATCCCCGATAATAAAATGAAGCCTTACCCTAGATAGGAGTTTTATCTAACTCAAAGAAAAACATTACCGACGCGAGAACGGTCCTTATAAGCTCAGCTAGAACTATAAAATCTATATTCGATATCGCTTCTAGCGAGCACACATCGTCTAATCTAGGGAGCGTCCTATCGATTGCCTAGTCTAGTCGGAAAATATTAGGCGTCGACCGATAGGGTAGGTAATTCAGAGCTTCCAAAAACCCTTACTTTCCATCTATAGATAGAGAGCATATTATAGCCCGGAATAGTCGGGGAAGAGGCCCCTCCCATATTCGACCTAGTATACCCGTTAGACGACTAGGGGGAGATATAGAGAAGCCTATTCCGATAGAGAGGAGAAGGTCGTGTCGTTTCGCTATAGGCTAGATAATGCTCGACTCTCGCAAAGCAATAGCGAGTAGGTTATTCGCACGGACCCTACCGTCTTACAGACAAAGGCCTAGCAACTCTTTTAGTTAGAAGTAGCTAGAAAATGTTAGCGTGTTAAATGTCCTATAGTGCTTAGACTCACATAGGCGCTACACCACTACATATCGACCTATCAAAAGCTAACTATTAGCAAGATCGACTACTACTGTCCAAATCAACTAGCTGCAAAGGGTCACTTACGCGTTAAGTAAGGAAGGGTTTTGTCGGTCGTTATATAGAGTTAGAAACTCGTAGGCGGTATTAGTAGAACGTGGACTTATTCCTCGGTAATTAGCTAGCATATAGGCTTTACTATTAGATATACGGCTAGCTATAATAGCGATCCGGCAACCCGTAGGATTAGCGGTGGCGACATCGAATATGCGACGAGATAGGTTAACGGCTACTTTCAAAATCTTCGACAGACCTTCGGAATTATAATAACTATCTATAGTCAAGTTAAACGCCGAGGCAAACCACCAGATATAGCGAGGAATTAGGGTTTCGGACGAATAATAAAAAATGTTACGCGCTAGGTACGGGAACGCATCGAAATATTACGTGACCGAAGATTAGTGGAGAAAAACGTCAATTACTATCAATACGCCTAGAGGAGGTTTCTTAGTATATTAACCATAATAAAAGACTTAGCCACTCGGCGTACGTACCTACACTAGTTCCAATATATAGGTCCGGCAAAGATACGATCGGAATACTAATGCGACTTTCTAAAGCCCGTAGAAGGCCTAGTTAGATCAGGCCGCGCACTCCACCACTATCTAAACTAAGAATTATAGGGGGCTTCGTTAGAGGCAGTTAGCGAATAGTGACGTCGGACCTCTCCTCGCAGATAGGACATTGAGCAATCTCGAAATAGTAATCCCTAAGACGACTTAGCTTTCCGAAGATCACGATATAAGTGTCATATATTGCATATTTACACGGGAGCATATACTCCGGGGGTCGACTTAGACAGACCAAATAAGTAGTGGTAGAGCGAAGACCACCCTACTAGCGATATAAGCGATATAACGTCTCTTTTCGAATGGCTGCCGATATCTTTACTACGCTTAATTACGTAAAGTGGTGCACGAAGCGGGATAAAACGCTAGTAATATAGTATTTGAACTCATTATCCCAGATGCTTAGGCATCGCTTCTTATAAAGTGCGGCGAACACTACGGTAGGCGAGAATCCTAGGCAAATTAGCTTCTCAATTGAGTTAAGAGTATAAGTCAAGAAGGATAGTCGTACTATACATTTGAGGGGGATAGGCGTCTATTAAGAAGGCCGAGGCTATAAGGTTATTAAAGTCCTCCTTTAAGTAGCTAATAGATGTTTACGTACCCTCTCGAAGGCAATCGTCTATTAATTTATTCCTTATATAGTCCCTTCGGGCTCTTACTAAAAGATCAAATAGTGCTATATATAAGAGCCTTTCGTGGCTTTGTACGCTAGTGCTCCACAAAGCGCTTAGATAAGACGCCGAGAAGCGTCGATAATTGGAAATTCGCTCTACCTAGACTATACTAAGCTACTTAACGATCAATGTTTGCAGTGGCTAGAAAACGACACTATCTGAAAGCCCGTAACGTGGACGCAGGTCCAGAATCGTGACTATCCCAATATCGAGCTTTTAGAGCCGTCCGCATTCCTATACGAAGGCCTTTATTGTATACTGACTGTTGGTCAAGAGCATGCTAACTATTGGTTAAGACGATAACTATTTGCGTGGGAGCGGGAATAACTTCGTTGCCAATTGTGAGCTATCGACGTGGTCGCTATAGTAAGTTTGTTACGGCTTGGATTTCAGGGACGGAATCGAGGAATAAACACAGGATCTGGGTCTATAGCAAGTCGAGTTGCCTCTTGACCTCTTACTATAGCCTTATAGGGGTCAACGTCCTATCTGTACCCGCTAGTGAGAAGGTTTGATACTTTATAGTTAAATTCTTTAGCCACTTGGAATCGCCCAAGCTTTGTTCGAGGCATAGACCGCTTTCAGCAAACAATATAGGATTCTGTGTATAGGCGGTCTTAGTGCTGAGAGGGAGACGGATTAAGCCTACGGGGCCTTTCCGTGTAATGTCGTTATAGGGGAATAGAGCCCGCAAGGCTTTCTTGTGGTTTGAATTTCCGTAAAAGTAGAGTAGGAATGGATATTGATATTTTGGATTGGGTAATTTCCAGGCGGTTGGTATTAACTAAATCCTAAGCTTCATTCTCTTTGACGAGGTCAAGCCAGGCAGCCATTAGAGAGATTGAGAGATCTAATAGGAAAATGGGCGTACTAGGGACTTTATAAAGGGGCTCTCATCTGAAAGTGATAGGCAGTCGCCCAAGGGTAGTCGACGCTTAGATTGAAGCTAGTATAATCTTGTCTCGCCTCAACATCCTCTCTGAACCAAAAATATGTCAAACACCTGATTCCTTCCGCTAGTATATTCGCAGATAACGCTCGCTTAAACCAATTATGCAGCAACTTTCGCGTTTCGTTAGAAGCCATTCGTTTTTTGGCTTCGGAAACAGGACCGCGTAAGTCTCACCGTAAGGCAAAATGCGTCTCCCCCTATACTAGGACCTCTAGACCTAGTTGAACCACGTACAGTAGCGGCCTTTTATATAGACTATTTAGAGAGCTAGCACGGTTCTTTATTAATTTTCCTTCTTACGGTAATACTAAAACTCCTTTGGTGCCTTTCTTGTGGGCGATCGTATAAGTATTCCAGCGAAAATAGGATTAGAAAAAACTCCACTTGCCGAAATTGGCCCTATATATGTTCCGCCTTACTCAGCTACGGATATAACCCCGGGCCTGTCTAGAGCTAACCCGTTACACCACGCTAATAAAACTACCTATACTAGGATGCTTAGAGAAGAAGTAGAAATGGATATGCGTTTTAGTATCACGGTTAGTGCGGCTAACTAGGCACTACTAGCCGGCTATCTAGTCATTCCCGGCACATTTACTTCACTACAGACCTCAAACTAGGTTGAAAAGACGTTACAAACTAACGAGGCCGGTCGTATAGTTCTATATATGATCCAGAACCCCCCGTTACTCGCTATTACGTGCTTGCTTTTTATTAGTGGAATTACGGCTCTTATATGGCTGATGCATTTCCCAAATCTTAGGGGAAACTACCCCTAGCTAATCAACAAAGTATTTGTGTAAGTGAGCAAATTCCAACTAAAAGAGGTATAAAAAGCCAGATCTAACTCTAATCCTAGACTAGACCCCTATGTCTATATGCTGCTGCCGGGCTGCTGACCACTATCATTAATGTTTGTACATCTCAAGGTGGGGATTGGTCGGTGATAGCTATTATAACAACTGCTATTACTAGAGCAACTCTCCTGAGCTGTTCAGCACTTCTTACACTCTACAAGTTCTACAAGCTGGAGCGGGTCAGGAAAGAAGATGAGGATATCCGGCGTTCTCGAGCATCCACCACTCTTGATACGTGATATCAGGGTTTTCAGAACGGAGAAGAGCCTGGTCTGAAGTATCACCGTTGCATTGAGACTGGTATTTTCCATCTTTTCCTTTTTGATTCTAACCTCTCATTCCGGTACTGCGGAAGCCCTTTTGCTTCTAGGGTTTAGTTGTGAACTCTCACAAAGAGTCTGCATGTGGACCTTTGGGCGCGCCCGATAGTCCTCTCGTCCATTCCGTCACACAGCATCACTTCTTGTTCAGCTTTCCGATTTCCATCCAATATTCCGCATGTATCCCTATTATCTAACGAAATTCGTCCGATTTCAGAAAATAGCATGTTCAATCCTAAAAGAGATTTTCGTAGCAAAGCTATAGTATCAGTCAAGTTCAAGCAAGCTAGAAGCGGGCTATATTTTCTTTTACCACCAAAACTCAATACAATACACGAACGTGCTCTCCTGATATTGGATGTTGTTACAAAACAATCTTATTGATAGGTCACGTTTGGAGGAATTTAATATCTCAAGTTATGGTCAATCGATTCCCCAAATCAATATGCTGTGACTCCCCGAAATGTCAAAATGTTCTACATGACAGCGGCAGGGAGCTACATACGCATATGACATACGGTGATGGAAGTTGTGCTAACAGACCAAGCTCTTAAATCTTTCCATTAATTGAGTGCAACAAGATTTGGTTCAAGTAGCCATGTTGAGAAACGTTGGGTAGTCAAGCGTGTTAAGTAACCATTCATCTTATTGCGCACGAACCCGATACCGTTGAAGCTATTTATTAACTAACGTTGGTGGTTCGGGTAGTTGGTGATCCTAGTGCCAGCATGATTTATTTTAAAGGCTAAGGTATAAGTGAAATATGCGAGAGCATAAATATTAGGCCAACCCCCTTTGTGAGCCCTCCTTTCTGCTCAAATACGTGAGTCCTATCCTCAGAAAGACCACCCAAAACGCACTACTCTAGGGAATTAGGCAGTTTTGCCCGCGCGTACGGTAAGAAGCCCCCACTACGCAAACCCCATTCCCTCGCAATATCTCTAATCCACGGAGCAGGATATAGCTAGGAGCCAGGTATTTTCCAATAGAGGATCATATCTAAGCCGGGCCAAATGATATATCTACTAAAGTTCTAACGACGATCGTGGCGTCGGAAATAGTGTCTCACGCACAAAACCAGTACGTAGATCAACCAACATTACCGATATTACTATAGTTATAGGTTGATAATTCTAAGTACCGAGGGTTTTGTACGTGATATAGTTACGAGCCACCCTACTATTAGCCTATATATCGGAGACGAAATGGCGTCCACTCAAAGTATGAAGATAACCTAAACGCCCTCCTAGAACAACGCCGCCTTACCCTTAGCTTTGATAATTCTAACGTTCACACTGCCAACTAGGAGTACGGTAGAGGCTATTATAACAGCTTATATTCCTGCCCCTATACGAATCGGACCTACCATACTAGCCGAAGGGTCTGGAAATATGGTATGGTCATCGACCACTCGATGGCTGACTTTATGCTATCTGCTCCTCCTAGTTGTTAAAATAATTGATAAAAGTCGATCCATTTAATTTGCTTAACAT
The DNA here is from genome assembly GCA_002072365.1 of Penicillium flavigenum. NCBI lineage: Eukaryota > Fungi > Ascomycota > Eurotiomycetes > Eurotiales > Aspergillaceae > Penicillium > Penicillium flavigenum. Next base: position 13,851 of record MLQL01000078.1, on the reverse strand, counting down.
CCTCTACGGAGGAGAAGAATAGGGCTAGCTTATAGTACCTATCTCTGTCTAGGATAATTTTACCTCCTATTGTCCTTTTCTGTAGCGAGACTCTAGCAAAAAGGAAAACAAAATTTTGGATATTTAAGGGGAATAGTATCTGAACATATTGAAAGTAGACCTATTAAAATAGACTAAAAATTATAGGCGACTTTATAATGCTGAGCAACCGCACCTCAACTTTCCACACTTCAATTGACGGTGATAGAAATCCCGATTAACAGAGGTTCACTATAACCTACTATAATTGCGGCAATTCACCACCACACTTAAAGATCCAATGTCGTTATGCTACTACCGAAAGACTAACATTGCGAAGGCTAAGGTTATATATCAAAATAATATCTTAGAGCTATAAATGGTTCTTTAACACTTATCCATCCTCGCTATGTTTTTTCACGCCGCGAAGCTAATATAGTATAATAAATCGGGCTCAGACTAAACATAGCCGACCTTCTACCGTATGGCTCGATAAGTCGGCCTTCTGCAATTATTAGCTAAGTCCAAACTTAACGGCGTCTCCGCATATCCAACCCCTAACAATACAGAAAATGGCCACCGCCGTAATCACACCTAGTTTATAAAGCCACGCCCCGGGTCTCCCGAGCGTAAGGATCCTATAACTAAATCAGAACCTATAGGATACTTTTGAACCTGCCGCTAGATTATCCTAAGATCGGTCTCTAATATTTGCCCGAAATAAATCGGAAAAAGGGAAGTTAGTGTATATCTAACAACTTAAAAAACAGTTCTCTCCCGCTATAGGTTTCCTAGAACTAATAGAATAAGTCGCCTATCCAAGCTTCCGAAAATTACTCGAATGTTACTATCATAATACTTTATACACATTGATTTGGGAACTAACGGAAGTGTTAGTCAGCCATATTCTAGCCTCTAGCTACTCGATCACCACCGATAAACTCGTTAGAATTGTTAAGCCGGTGAGCTAATAAAATCTCTTATAGGTGCATTCGAAATTAACTTAGAATAGGTACTAGAAGGAATCTAATATCTGCGCGGGCTCGGGCGAGCACTCGCTACCCTAGGCCCGGAAACAATCCTACTTACGTAGTCCGGTGATATCAAGATTAGTAAGGTATCCGCGGATATTACGAAAATTAATAAAAACTAACTTTTAATAGTAGGCGTCGAGAATAGCTACGAAATTAAAGAATCGGAAATAAATCCTACGACGATAAAATTATACGCTCTAGCCGATATTGTCGCGAAATTGATATTCAAAAATCGTATATACGAGTGGGAAGCGGAGATTCAGAACTTACCTTACCAACTGGAAAGTATCTCCGTCGAGGAAATCTTCTAGGTAAGTTCATACTGTCTCATCATATTCTCGGCTAATGTGACAGAATAAGATATTTACCCGAGATTTATACGATAGAGAGTTGAAATTGTTAGTTAGTGTGGCCAACAAGACTGCCTATCACGGTATCAAATCTTACTATACTCGTTACTAAAGGACAAACTTATTAGCTTTTGCTCGGCTTTTTTTTAAGGCCTACCAAATCGAGAAGGAACTCGCGATCCTATTTTTCATCTATACTGTTCGGACAATATATTATTAGTGTATAAGGAAAGCTAGGCACGGCAGATTAGAAGATAGAGTATAGTTCCGACGGTAGTAGTTTGCAAACGCTCTTCAAGCGAACAAACATAGTAGGCTTAGGGTAGCCCCTTAACTACATTCAATTTACGACCTATTATTATAATCAGTTCTTACTTATATGACCTATCGGTATTGTCAATTTATTTGCATTCGTTTGCATTCGTTTTTCGCCTATTTAACTAGGGTCTATATAACACAAGGAGTGCGTTGCTTCTGTTTGGATTTGAGACATAATCATACCCGCTAGGCAAAATACTATCATTATCTCGCAGATGTGCTCCCCGCTGGAACTATAATACTGAAACCAGGTTTGTAATCAACAAAGAGAAGTGAATATTATTAGACTATAATTTTCCACTCCACAGACGATCTGGATTGAGCTAGATAGGTCTGCATACTCCCGTCTATATATCTTAGTGATGCAAAACCCTATTGCTTATTAGGATACTTATACAAGTTTAGCTACCCTAGCAGCCACACGAACAAGGCATCGAGTTAGCATTTTCAGTGGTAGAATTAGCCTCGCCGGTATCGGCTCTATCGGTGATAGGAATTGGGCCGAACGTAGGATTTCCGGTGCATACCGATTCGCCTTCTTATAGTCGATATTTGCTATCGCTATTATATTTAACAATACTCCTAGGCTAAGGGAAGTGAATGTCTACATTTTCTCTAGTAATGCAGCCATTCACGTTAGCGATAAACATAGGAGGAAAAGTCAGCGATTATTTGGGCGTGTTATCCGACGAATTTGACGGCGACTTATTAGCTATAGTGATAGGTGCGTAGTTTATATATATCTCTCGATTACCGATACGATTAAACTATATCTAGGCTAAGGTGTATTTCCCGGGTGCAATACCGTTAGGGATCGCGAAGTGGAGTTAGAGAGAATAGTCCGACTCGGCACTCCTATCAAGATTTCCGGGTCCTTTTATAGGGCATCCCCCTTCGTAGGACTTAATAACTTTCTATTCCGAATTCTTTATCGGCTCGCGATCATTAGTAAGGCTCACCTAGCAGGACCCACCGCTATAGGTAGCGCTGCCTAGAAGCTTGATAGAATTGTTGCTCCTAGTCCGATAAGTCGCCTCTTTAGTCGGAACGATAAAGTTACCTAGGGATATCTTATAAGGAAAGTCACTACTATCTGCTATAAGTGGCGAGTTGTTAAGTGTCTTCCTACTAGATCTATAGGGCTCGGGAGATGCCATTCTTAGGTGCGTATATATCGGCGAAAATATAACCGCCTATAAAAGCAGACACCATTTCACGAGTATTATAGTAAAACGCGAGATGGCCTCCTATAGCCAAATAAAGTTAGATATCATATAGCTAAAGGTTATACTAGGATTAGTAGCGGCTTATATATCTCCGAAGTGCATATAGATAGAAGGACGCTTAAACTATTAAGGCTACCGCGGATATATAAGTCTATCACGAAACCATAGTGCATCCTAGTTATGCTATCCTTTTGGCTTAAAGTGCGCCGTAGTAGGTAATAGGCAGAAATTTGGCTTTCGAGACTAATATGATTGTACCGATTGACCGGAATAAGTGGTAAGCCTATTATTATAGTAAAATGTCCTCATATCCGAAGGGAAGTGGAGTTCCCCGTTTAAGTAAGTCGGGTTGACTTACCACTCCTTATACAATCAACGATAACTTTCCTAACTAACATCCTCTATCAAGACTAATGCTACTAATATACTATCCCTATATTAAATTTCCCTTATCACAAAAATGTGGCGCTCACCACGGACCACCATTTATATATCAAGTCACTACTACCAAACTCGAATTCTAGAATCGTCCGCTCAATTCCTCCTTGATTTTATCCTCCTACTTCTTATCCGCTCTTAGTCAGAGCTAGCGAAGAATATCAATATAGATGTTTAACTAAAGCTGAGAACCAACCTAGCCGACGTAGTGAATCAAAAAGCACGTAGGAGAAGAAAGTCTCTTTTTAAAAAGGCATCCTAGTATAGCTCGGAATGCGATACCGATATCTATCTTATTCTTCGGATAAAGATATCCGGGAAGATCTTCGTTCTGGCCTCAAATATAAAAGATTGGCCTCTTTCCTAATATCAACTAGTAAGTTTATTAGGTCATCGATTTTGTCGCGAGAAAGGTACTAACTTAATTCTAAGAGAACTTATCACCCTACACCTATTTAAATGTCTCTAGGCGACCTAGTGTCTAAGCCGTAAGTCTCCACTATACTAGTAACAAGTGTCTCCCTTAATTAGATACACTTATAGGGGCCTCCTAATTCGTTTAGTCGACCCCTTATAACCTACATCCCTCTAAGGTCGTTCTCTCTTATCACTCTATATAAGATATTAACTCCCTAAAGGCTTCTGCTATACTCTACTAAGTAGAATATATGCTCTAGGAATTGAAGACTATTTAAAGTATCAACCTTATAATTCATATATAAGTGCTGCGGAAAATGTATGATAAACGTAGTCGATCGTATTAAATATTATAAAAATTCACTTCCACTAAAGGGACTAACGATAGATCCGCCATCCTAAAGGTAAAACTCGGTAGGCTCACCTAGCTAGATAGGGATTGCCTTTATTTGAGCTAAACCTTCTCTAGTACCCTATTTCAGCTTTTCACTATAGTTCTAAGTACGAATTGCAATAAATGACCCTTCTCAATCAGGTTTATATCTAGTAGGCTGAAACCAAATGGTATCTTAGCAAATATCGTTAGATAACGAACTTACGTGCAGATAGTACGAGACTTGTTTAATAATATATCACTTATAGACTTCTTCGCTGATCTATAAATGTTCTGATTCTATCCTATCCTACGAGTGGCCTATCGCGACGACCGATATTAACACATTCGCTTAATAAGTAAAGAATAGCATCCTCTTAGGCACGATATATCAATCACACCGTCTAAAAAGTCTTAGAATTAAGCGGCTTAGTAAGGATATCGCCACCTACTAACCCGTAAGGTTATATAGAATTATGCCTATCTAGGATAAAGGTATAAGATTCCCGTACCGCCGTTAATAAGCAGAAATAAACGAGTAGTACTCCCTCGTGGAATGCTTAGACGTCGAACTTTAGCGAGAATTGTGATAGGCTCAATTCTAGCGTAGGCAAGGTTTCTAAGGAGCCACCCGAAAGGTTGTTTGAGTGACCCTCTAATAGTGTTACCGAAGAAGAAGCGTCTCTAGGGGGCATTATATTCTCGCTCGACGTCTCGCGTAGCGCTTTATCGTATCTATAGATACTACTTAGCCGTAACGAACGTGTTATATCGGTTTGGGTTGCTCTAGATTGCGAGCTTATATCCGGTGCGATAACTAGTCGTGAAGAGACTATACTAAAAATATTCTTATCGCTTGATCGACGGCTATCCTCGGGTCTATACTAGCAGATGTAGGGGTTCGTACTCGTTAGTAACCGGAGACGGTTGAGTATAGAGAATTCTAACTTTAGCTTGATGCTGTATACCACCGTCTTAAAGCTCACTTAAATGTAGTGTAGCTTATACTCCGCGAGGAGGAGTAAAACGTTTAGGATTATAACGAGGATGTTGATATAAAATAAATGGATAATAGCGTTACGGCTGTCGCGACCCCGAATTGGAATAATAATCTTAAAAGAACGCACTACTTTATAGATATATATGCCACAGATAACGAAATCTTATATATAAAAACCCGTCGATTAGATCCGGTCAAATATCGCGGTAGGGCGAGCGAAGCGTGCGTCGCCGCGGTTAAGGCCGAAGAAAAGAACGGTTATTAGAATATGTAGGATATAAGCGTTTGTAATAATTATCTATAGGACCCACCGCACCTTTCTCATATCGGAGATAATAAGGTATAGACGCGAGTAGAGGACGACAGCTTAGCCGGTAACCATAGCGTACTATCCTATCATAAAGGGGATAGACGTCGAGAGGTTAGACGCCTAAGAAATAAAGCGAGCTATAGTAGGAATAGTATACACGAGAATTCCCTAGGATGCAAATTGTATACTCTAGAAATAGAGGCCCCGATAGCGCTTGAATATGTCGAACGTGATAATCCCTATTTCTAGGGCATTATACGCGCCGATAGAGAATATAGACACGATCTAGATAATCGAGATATTCTCTATAAGTATGGCCCCAACATTTGGTGGCAGGCTAGTTATAAGTGTATCTATAGTCATAGGAGTTTAAAGTATAAGAAAGGCTAGAGGTATAGAGGATAAACGATACGTAGCTTGATTTTTAAAAGCCTCTCGAACCGAGAACTGTCCTCGTAATGAGATTATAATATCGTAGCTAGGGGCTCCTTAGAAGCTCTAAAAACGTCTGGGCTCTTATCGGCTTGGGGGTAATATGCTTAGTTGGGTTCCTAGTGGTCTGAATAGGTCTAACGGGTACGTTAGCTATGTCGAAACTAGGGTAATTTGTAGTTAGGACTGAGGCATACAATTGATTTTCAATCTATACCACTTTTATTTTTGACGTGAAGGAAAGCTTTCCTACTATTCTTAAGTCATAGGGCTAGTTTCACGATGACTGTAAAACCGAGGGCGGGATCGTCGGCCTATAACTGATCGCCTTATCTTAAATCTTAACAAATGATTTTCGATGAACTATAGAAATACTAGCTCGGGGAGGAAATAGGATTATTCGTGGATAAATAGGATTTAGTTTCGATCTTATCGGAAACCTTACTAATAAACTTCTGCTCCACCTACTTTCTAGGTCGGCTGTGGTTAAAGTTATCCCTATAGTTATAGGAGAATCTAGAAGAATCGGGTATACTCACTATAGGCGTAGTCTTTTGAAATATTATAAGGTAGCACTACTATATTTAAGATCTCTAGAGTCTGAGGATGGGTAGAATGAGCCGGATACTAGAAAAGGAGTGGGACCGTAGATAGTCGGCCCACACCGCCGACTCTTGCTATTTCTATAAGCTAATCGGTTTCTCGGCTCTTTAGGCAAGAACTAGAAAATATGATTATATAATCTCGGCTAGTCCGTTCAAATCCGTTAAATGTTTATAAACTATCTACTAGGGGTATAGAACTAGCAATCGAATCTAAGCAGATAGAAAGCGCAGATTTCGGTTTTAAATAGAGTATACTTATTATAGAAGCTAGTATAGGAGAAAATATATACCTTCTTAAACATCCTTTAAAGGACGAGACTAACGAGAACTAACAGGTCGCCACTCGACGGAGGACCAAGTTATTTTCTTATAAGAGCAGGTAGGAGAACCCGACTATAGATTGCTTTCAGCGTACCATTCTTTTACTGGACACCTACGTGATATTCTAAATACCTTAACTACCGTACCTATAAGGGTGGCCCCTTCAGAAGGACCAAGCAACAAAGGTATATTATATCATTACTGTTCTGTCGAGACTGGGCTTGTGAATCGTGTCTGGACCTTTTTGAAAAACTTTGCTACTTCTTCTCTTGACTATAAAATAGAACCTCCTTGATTTCTTGTCCTATGTTTTAAATCATAGGACCGTACCAGCATCGGTCCATACTTACACGCGGTGTTTGATTAGTCCTACAAGTGCTTCCTTTATCCAGGGCCTTATCAGAGTGTGATAGTAGCGTTACAATCTTGTGGGGTAAAATGGCGATTGTCGTGGACTAGAGCTAATAAGCCTTAGTAGCTGAAATGTCTCAAATAGTTGCCCTAGAAACTAAGCCTAGGTTCCTATTATAACTTTTTCGACACGATCTAGAAGTCTTATAGCCAGTTATAGAACCGTGGTGAGCTTCGACGAAGGAAAATTTAGCACGACAGCGGCAATAGTTAGTCCAACTTGGATTCTAAATCCTAGTTCTATAGAACGAAGCCCTATATATATCCTAAGATGATTTCTGGATTGTTTTCTTCTCCGAATGAAATAGATGTCTTTATAGCCCAACTTTCGGAAACTATTGTAATAGTGGGACCGTGTAAATAGTGGAAGTTATATCTAGGACAATAGTACAACTACACCACATATAGCTGAGACCAGAGAGCCCTTCTTATTTCTAAGAGCGGCTCGGATGGTTCGACTCTAGTCGATACTAAGGCACAACCGTATACCTCAACGTAGATCCCGATGTGGGGCAGTCGATCACTTCCTCCACAATAAAACCGCAGATCTTGTGCTTCGCGCTAGCGCACCGTGCGGCCCCTATATCAATAGGCACTTGCCTTTCAGGCTTATAATGCCGATACTGGCACAGCTGCTTGGTAGGAGGGGAGTCACGCTTTCACCTCGTTTCAGGCTTTTTAATTGTCCCCACCTAAACCCTTTAAAGTCGAGACTCCCCGAAGGCCACTACGATCAATCATTTCTTCGCTTTGCCCGGCGTCTCGCTAAGTCCACATTCATCGACCGGACGGAGGATTCAGCATGGTAAAAGACTACAAGCCCTCTCGACGTGGTGCAGCCCGCGGTACTGCCATAACGAAGCCCGGTACTGGCAGGTCATATGCCTCTTCGCCATGTTCTGCTCGGTCGACTGTCTCTAGGTCCAAGACGGCAGGCAAGCTGCACAAAGGGCTGGTAGGTCAATCTCTGTTTTTCCTTTCCTTGCTCTAGCCTTATTGTAATCTTATGCTTTATCTCATCAATACCTTAATGAGCCATCTTGCTGACGTTAGGTTTTAGGGACATTCTATAGCAAAAAGTGCCCGAAAGAATAATGATGAAGCAACTTATCAAAAGTGTTTAGCTATGATAGACGAGATCCAAAAGGAGTTCCAGCTAGCCCTTAAAGAGATAGACAAAGAGAGAGCCTATGATTCCCAGTCGATACAGCGTCTGCATGCTGAAAAGGCCTAGGAGACCTCGAAACTACAGAAGGCTATCATAGAAAAGGACAAAGGCTTGGCTGAAAACCAGAGGCTTAAAAGAGAGCTCTATCAATTGTAGTAGGCGTAGGAGTCATCGCACGCCACCATACAGGGCCTTATCTCGTGGCACGATATTTAGCCTGTGTTATATCAAACATATAGCGAGCTGGTATCGGCGACCACTCGGTTCTGGAACACGATCGACGCCCTCCAGAACCGTAGACTAGCATCCTACTTGCCGAGTTCCGGAGAGTTCTATAGAGGTTGGCCCGAGTAGGACGGCCCGCTTAGCACTCTAGGTCACAATGCCCTACCCGGGTTTTCAGCTTCGAGTGATTATCCGCCTGTAACTTAGGAGGTGCCAGTTTCAAGCAACCAATATTAATCACTTGTGTGAAGGACGACAGATCCAGGGTTTGCGACAGCCCGGACTTTACTATAGAGAAACTGGCTAGTCGGTTTACATAATGCCACGCAGGTAGATAGCTCATGAAATGATCTTCAGTAACGCCACCGCCATCCTATCACAACAGTAAAAATAGAAAAAAAAGGTTGGTGTCCGGTGTTCTGCCGTGAAAAGAATATTGACGTAAATCCTTTGACGATTAGACTCGCTCCGCCAAGCGCAGCTTGGAAGGCAGAGAGAATGTTCCATGGCCGCTGAATGTGGTTAGCGGCAGGGCCCACAGCCCGGGAAGATGATGCGCTAATCCGTCGGAAACAACCGAATCTAACTAATCATGTCCGTGGTGTCCACCTAGCATTTGATAGGCAGTATGACTCGGCGATATTCATGAATAAATTTGGCTGTTTCCTTGGCGCTTGGTTCATACATGCTTTTCTTGCCACTTGGCAGATAATAGGATTTCAAACGACAGTCTACGACGCTGGCACGAACTACGGTATTTTTCTGGTCCGCCTATAGTGGCCGAAACTCAATTAAGCGGGATATCCGCGGGTTATAAGATTTGGAATACTCTACTAAGCGTACGACAGCCAATCTATATCTCAAATTGATCCACCACTAAATGTGGAAGTGAGGGTCTAGTGGGCTAGGGAGAGGGTAGTCGATAAAATGATACCTAGGCGCTTAAGAAAACTTAATAGTATAAATTAGTTTACAACTGTCACTAGCGAGGCTAGAGAATTCGTCCTAAGGAACTCAGTTAGTTACACCGGAATTATAGTAAATATTTGTCTACTTTCCGCAGCCTTACGGTTAATTACAGCTTCTAGTCTGCCCTAGTGAGATATAGCTGGTCGCGAAGCACAATGCGATAGTGATACCTTAGCTAACAAGGCTAATAATAGGCTCTAGGATATATTCTACAACCATATTATATTTCGATCCAGATCACTACTACGACCGAAGGGTTCGCCTAGTTACATTATCCTCTATAGTACTATTCTTCCCCTCTTTGGCTATCATCTCTATAGCTGTCTCCACGACCGCTAACCGACTACGGATATCCTCTAGGTTACTACGAATAGTTACAATCTAGTAGTTAGAATTATCTAATAATTTTTATATAAGCCTGGAAAAAGTTAGCCTTTGTTCGTTCTCTAGTGAGTCGTATAGCTAACTTTGTTCGGATATCTAGTCTAATTGTTATAAGCAGACTTATTATAAAATATTATTATAAGGGGGCAAATTCGCACTTACTCTACGGCATATTATAAGGCGATCATATTATAGTCCTCCGCGAGATTAGCCTGTCCGGGTTGTTCTAGTTCTTCTTCTAGTCTCGGGCCTATACTCTAGGTGTGTGGAGGACTTTCCTAGCTATCCTCCACTACAATGTCGTTATAATAGTTGCTAAAGGAGCCATTCTCCTATAAAGAAGACTCTTCCTCCGTGGTATCACCTTCCGCTAACCCTAGCGGCCTCTAGATATTCTCGGACCCGGAGGATGACAGGGATAGTGCACGTTACAATCGGCTCCGAAAGCTTTATCGTTAATTAGTGAACGGGATTTTTCGGATTCTCCCTATAGTTAGATCTATGTTAAGATAAGATAACGAGTTCTCCTAGCCAGATATTATAGGAGAAGTCGCACAGGCTGATATAAAGAGATTGTTCTCCAAACCGGAGGTTGCGATTAGGGTTCGTAAGGCCCACTATCTTATAATCCGTAATTACCACAATTGTCGCTTGATTTAGCAACCAATCAGTTATAAGATTCATTAAACTTTAGGGGAAATAAAATTTGTAGGAATTCTAGTTTCGCCTCTAAAGTCTGTTTAACGTTACAATATTTAGTACCCGGTAGGGCTTAGTCTAGGAATTTAGTGCTTTGTTCATTTTGACGTATAGTAATTGCATTTAAGAACAATTTCTAGGAGTACGAAATTGATAGTCAGGCGTTCTTATAGCTAGGGATTGTTTTAACACTAATGGCCTAGGGGAGCCTGAATATAGAATCAATAATTCACAGTTCAGTCTCACCGAACCGACTCTCTAGAATGGTCTATAGGTAATGTTATTGAACCTTTAGAAAATTTGTAGTGAACCAAGGGTGCTTAGCTTTTTACTAGGACCTAGAGAGGATTTAGGCTTATTTTTTCCTTCTATTAAGAGTATAAGTCGTGCTATTGTCCGAAAAGTTCTATTCTAGTTACTTTTAGTTCATACGATATGGCTCCTCGAAGCGAGGTGGCCTAGGAGGAATAGGAGGAAAAGAACCTTCTCCCCTAGCTGGACGCTCATCGGGCGCTGCCGTGGAAAGCCCGCTCCCACGCATATTCTGTATAATATTAGGTGGACCGAAGCGTTGAGTCTCTACGAGGGAAAAAGTACTATATTCTGCGCAAGCAATGTCGTATTGGTGCCAGACCGCTTGAGCATCCAAGCCATCCAAGCTATCTAAGTCAAGCAGGAGCTTATCGCTCGGCCGGCCATAAGGCTTTATTAGCGAATCTTATAAGCAGAAGGCCTGCGTAAAGTAATATTGAGAAATGTTTTCAAACAATCCTAAGGACCGAGCCTAGCCATATCGACCGTATTGAGTTAGCAAAGACGAAGGATTCGAGACTAGGTATCAACTAATATCTATCCACCTTTTACTATAAGCTAATCGTGTATCACAGGCCGCGCGATGCCATTACTCCGCCCTTCACGGCGTGAAGAAACACGATCGTCGTTACATATTTGGGACTATATATATCGTGTCTGTGTAGGTAGGAAGCTGAGATACCGATAAGCGGAACATTCTATGCTACTAGCAGTTTGTTAGTATCTGCGCTATATCGCGATCTCGAAGCAGCAATAGCAATCATCTCGATGAATTAGTATTGTTGGATATTGCTACGAACGGAGAATATGGCAGCCGAGCAATCAAGCTGCTATATGATTATTGTACGTACGAATTCACATATTATCAAAATATAAACAAGCACCATTCCTTGAAACTACGACAATAGCGAGGGAGTACCAAGGTTATAGTTTGACAAAAGTTAGTTCCCCAGAGATCGTGCACATTACCGGGATCGTCGATCGATTGCCGAACCCCGGAAAATAAAGTTCGATAAGCCATGGAAATGCTCCCTCGGTGAGAGGATGCGGGAGGATGCGGGAGGATGCGGCTGTCACGAGTGATCCTCATAGAAAGCTTATCTACCAGCCTCTGCTACACTTGCTTTGTAGATTGCTAGCCCAAAAAAGAGATCCGGAGCAGGATCAACAGATTCTCATGCTACTCATATATAGGATATTGGGAAAGGACAATATTTTGTTAGAAGATACTGCATTCGGCGTCATTCTCGAGATGGGCAGGGTGCTTGGAATATAGTTTAGGTGCCGCAGGTGGGCCGGCCCACAACATCAACACCCGGGAGCCAATCGGATTCTCGGGTTTAGTTCAAAAACCGGAGATATGTACGTAAGCTCATATGATCCACTGGCATTGTTTCTATAAGCCATCTGCTAGAGGTATCAGACTGGTGATCGAATAGGGCATATGGAGAGGAAGTGTTGGGCTTGAAGAGAGTATAGTTATTAGGGAAAGCTTGGCGTAGGAGGAGATACATAGCTTCTAGAACGTTCTACAGACCAGATAGGCAAAGTTCTGCTTGCCACTTGATAGGGGTACTTACTTTCTCGTGACTACGACTAAGAGAACGCAAAAGAACACAACCACGGATCGGGTTATAGCCTACCCTTCTATCGCCAAAGTCTGTGTGATATTCCAAATACTCACCTGCCCCAGCAGTACCTCCTAGGCAACAATCCCCCGTTCCATCGGACACTAATAGCCGAAAACTTTGGGCTTATGGATCGCGTCTGGACCTCTACAATTCTTTCCAGTTTCTCTCCGGGCCACAAATAGAACCTCCCTAATCTACTATCCCGTGGGTTATCGCTGAGATCTGTATAGTAGAACCGTACCTACGTCTGTCTAAATTCACGCGTGGTGTTTGATTGGCCCGTCGGGTGTTATTCGTCTCTAGGGTCTTATCAGTGTGATAGTAGCGTTATAATCTTACGAGGGGGTGGCGATCACGAGAGCCTAGCTTATAGGCCTTAGTTGTATCAGTTCATATAGTTATCCTAGAAACTAGACCTAGTTTCTTATCTAAGCTTTTCAAAGGTCTAGACCCTTTTTGGCTATTATACTAAAGAAAGATAATCTTTATCCTAAGATTGAAAGTATGCTAGGGCCTATACGCCTAGGGAGTAGAGATTTTAGTAAAGGTAATATAAGTTAGCTACGGGTAGAAAGGAAAGAAATAATATTTAGTAGCGCGAGCTAAGAGATAGTAGTATTAATTCTAGTGAGACCGAAAGGTCCTCCGGCCAACCGTAGGTATAGTATAGCGTTTCCGTCGGCTATCTCTAGCCTATTATTTCGGTATCTGTCGAAGCACTTTAATCTTTATAAAAGAGACGGTGACCGTGGTTAAAACGGGGAGATATAGAATGTAAGCGCGTTTAGTGATTTAATTACAAATTCGGTAATAGGTATAAATCTTACTTTCGCGGTATTACTTTCTCCTTAATAGTCGATAAAAGTAGGTTACTAGACCTAACGTATAATTTTGAGAGGAATACTAGGTCGAGGCTTGACTCTGTAGGCTATAAAGTCTCTAAACACCCCTTTAATATCGTTCAAATCGCTTTAACGCTTATTAACGAGATAGTGATTCTCGCTACTATCTACGTAACTAGTTCCTTAGTAGAGACGTAGCCGAAAAAATATAAAAGGAGCCGGATTCCTAGCCTAAAAAAAATTAGGACTTCGGTCCTTACACTCCGATATATTATAGTGTCCCTCTCTTACCTACGGGCTTAAGAGTCTCCGTGACCACGGCTATCGCTACCACGAGCCTAGTGATATAAGACTTACGCTCCCTCGCT
>MLQL01000077.1:0-64837 GCA_002072365.1 Penicillium flavigenum | reverse complement strand
TAACGTATTCGGTAAACGAGCTGGACATGTAAGCGAGCTGGACACCCAACCAAACCTATCAATTTTAAATACATTTATCTCAACCAAAACGCCATTAAATTAAAATTAAAAAAATCATCATCTACCTGGACATGCATCTCTCCTATGACCCTGCTTTTTACATAGCCCGTATGTTGGTAATGCTCTTGTTCGTGGCTGCAAAGGTGGCGAAGGCCTTCTTCTCCGGGGGGGTATAGGTGCTTCTATTGCTTCCACCGGCTGCATAATTAATGCAGATGCTTCTTGAACTGTAAGGCCTTCTTGTGCGGGTATCTGCTTCCTAGATCTAGCTCGCTTTTGCTTTTTCTTCTCATTTTCCGCGCGTAATTCCTTATTTTCTTTAGCGAGTAAGAGAGCACCTTGCATTGTAAGACGGAAGCCTTTCACAAGCTGGTTTAATACACGATCTGATGGGCTCGGTGGACTTCGAGATCTCGTACGAAGTAAAGCTTTGATTGATGAAGCCTGCCGGCGTAGTTCTTTCTCCGTATAGGGGGTTTTCGGTGTAAAATTCCGGCTTGAATCACTACCCCGGCTCGGTGGGGGGGTAGGGGTAGTAAGCCGGATATTAAGCTTTGAAATCACTCTCTCCGGTGCAAAAGGTATTAAACTAGCAGAGCGAAAACTATTTTTAATAGTCTCTGGTTTAAAAGCCTCTATTCGTGCAAGAGGGTATGCTTCGAGGAAATCAAGTTTATCAATATGATTTATCCCGTTCCGCATTTTGAATTCAACTAGCCGGCTATAAGCTCGTTTTAACACCGTAAAACAGCCTATATCTAGAGGCTGTAAAAGGTGAGAAGAATGCGAAGGCATACAGATTGGTATAATCTTATTTTCTTCACAGATCTTATCGAACTTCGGGGTTAAATGACTTCCGTGGCCGTCGAGTATTAAAAGCCGATACCCCCCCTTCGTACGTAAAGAAGTGGTAGGAATAAAGAGCTTTTCAAGCTAGCGAAGTCCAATTTCATCAGAGGTCCATCCATTAGGACTAACCTCAAATCGCTAGTCCTCCGGGAGGCCTTCGAACCAAGATTCAATAAAGACTTTGCCTTTAAAAATCACACACGGCGGGAGGGCCCAGCTAGCAGCATTCGTACACTCGATAACCGTCACCCATTCTCGATTTCTAGGCTATAAAAGTGCTCGCCGACTATAGAATTCGCTTCTCGAAATCACCCTCGTAGTAGCAGTTAAGCCTATAGCGAAACCGGTCTCATCAAAGTTATAAACATTATCCGGGTCGATCCCAAATTATAGGATAGTTTTTTTAATAAGATTAAACCACTCCCCTATGATTTTCGGATCTTCACATTTCGCACGCTTGTAATTATACCGTTTCGAGAATCGAGAGGAGAGAAGAGGATGCCGTTTAACAAAATTATAAACCCATTTTTCGCCGACCGAAATAACCGGGGTAGTTCCGCGCTTTTCAAGAAGAAGATTCGCCATTTCTCGTATAGTAGAAGGCCGGGGGGCTGCTCCACGAGAATCCATAGAGAGGATCCATTTTTGAAGAGATTCCTCTTTAATATCTGTAAGTTTTTGCAAGTTAGCGCGAGAAATCGCGCGGTGTTTAACACCGTGGAGGCGTGTAGAGAGTGTTGAATTTGGAACTTTAAATCGGCGTGCTACTTCACGAACTGAGGTGATTTCTTTATTATTAAAAGCCTAGATAGCTAATAAGATCCTACCCTCTTGCTCTATTGAATTTTGAGAAGATCGAGAGCGTATTGGTGGCATGGTGGGTGGTTGAATTAATTAAGATCTAATTCCTAGGCGCGTTTTGGTTGGGTGTCCAGCTCGCTTACATGTCCAGCTCGTTTACCGAATACGTTATATGGACTGAAATGGACACCTAATTTACAAGGCATAAACAAGTAAGCAGGCGCCATGTCACGTGTAATCCAGGTTTTCCCACTTTGGGGTTAGCGTAAATCATCGAAAAGTGCCGGAGTAACGAAGCCTTCCGCAACATTGGTATATCTCGCCGCCTCCCCCCTCACAATGGGTCCACAGATCAAGATGTTTGCTGGACCACTCTCCGCCTGCACGCGGCCAACTTGTACGAGCCATTCAATTCCCAGAAAACCCACTTGGCCGGAGACTAATAGTGCGATATAGTGTCGGGACCGCTGGCCACCTTTTCTCTATCACGATGCTTCTCTACCACCTCACGCGCCCTTGATTGGCTGACCCCAAAATTCCAAGAAAAATCCAAATCCCCCAAGGGTCGCCCTCATGTCGCTACCGGCGGATCCACCCGAGGAACAACAGTCGTGTGGGGGGACTTCGGTCTGCGCATGAAAGACCACGACCGCCGCATGCCCGCGTCAGCGCTGAAGATCGCCGAAGAGACTATCAAGCGGCGGCTACGAGGAATGAACTATAAGCTGTACAAGCGTGTCAGTGCCAACATTGGTGTCTACACCAAGGGTAACGAGCAGCGTATGGGTAAGGGTAAGGGTAAGTTCGACTACTGGACTGTCCGACTGCCCGTGAGCCGAATCGTCTTTGAATTGAAGGGTGATGTCCACGAGAAGGTTGCCCGTGAGGCTTTCAGATTGGCGGGCCACAAATTGCCAGGTAGGTCATGCATTCTCTCCATGTGCTATTCTGGGTACGAAAAATACTAATTCTTATCCATTAGGTCTCTGGGAATTCGTCAACAAGAATGACCCGCCTGTTGTCGGTATCACGAAGCTTGGAAACGGTGTCACTCTCGACTCCCTCAAGCGGGCACGCAGAAACCCGCCCCTTGGTACCAACAATCTCGCTTCACCTCCGAAGAGCGCCTCCTCCAGCTCCGACCCTACCCAATAAACTGTCGTTTCCCGCATGATACCGTTTCCTTTTCATTCTCATCGGTCATGTCTTTTGCTTTTGTCGTCTTCGCCGGCTAAGCCCCGACGCCAGACCCAGGCCCATACCCCTGCTGTCTACGGGCCTTGGCCACGGCATCGTCCTCGTCACGTTTCGTGTCTTTTGTACATTATAATCAGCTGTTTGCGTCTCTTTAGGAGCCATCGAGGCACGGGTTCCTCCAATGGATCTTCTGTCTTGATACTAGGAGTTTAGACAAGGAAATATATTCAGCATTTACCTTTACCAGAGTCAGCGACTGCTCCCATGCCCAGCTTCTGTGCCTGGAAATCCTCGTCGTTGCCGGATGCCGGGCTATGTCTCCCTAGATCAGGGCTCACTTCGCTTGTGGTGTGCTTAAGGCCTCCTTGGGTGAGGTCAGTCATTTCTATAGTGCACCCAAAGTTATCTCTAAGGAAGCGACACACTTCCCAATTGTCCGGTCTGCTTTGGTGGAGTTTTAGTGAATTCGCGGATAGACTCATATCTACACCTCGTATATTAGCGAATAGCAATTGCAAGAGGTGGCTTTGATTCAGTCCATACTGAGTGCTCTCTCCGCCGGGTTCCATATCAACAAGTCTGGGGTCGGACATTTTGCTGCTGTTCATGTGCAATAGAGGTATAATGTTGAGACGATGATAGACGGTATTATGAAAAACATGGCAGAGATTCCTGATCAAAAGATGAAAGCTATTCTGATGTTCCCAGTGGGTGATCCAGTTTATGGATGACGGGGATGTGATGACGTATGTGAAGAGGACTTCCAAGGTTGGAAGCTCTGGTCTACTCCGTACACAACTCGAGACTCCATGGTTAATATCATTGTGCCAAATATGTTCTGATCAGAATCGACTCTTGCTACAATGTGGACACGGCTCCACTGCTGAAGTGCATATATAGCCTTTGAGAGATTGATGTATGCAAAGATCTTTCCACTACCTTAGAGATAATACACAATGACAAGTGATATAACGCCAGAATCCTTCTCGGTAAATGCCTTTATGCGCCCGTGAAAAGTGAAAAATAAATCGGATACCTGGGGATTTCGCAAAAGTGTGATTCTGCTTAATAGCAGGCCATACCTTCCTAGATCCCATGCTCACTGAACCTTGGAAAATCACCTAGTGTACAAATCGTCATTCATCCATTGTCTTGGTTTGTTGGTAGTGAGTAATTAAAAGTCCATGCCCATAAGGTAACTAATCTGTCATTAATGATATGTCTCCGTTAAACTATACAGGGAAAGCATACCTTTCGTAGATGCGCATGAACTTAGCCACGAAGGCTTCAAGATGGAAAATTACTTTCTGTATGCATGTTTCATCAGCATTTGGATTGATGGCAATGATAATCACCAATGACTTACACTTCCCAGCTTGATGCGGTGCTCATAGAAGGCAGACCACTTGATAACGTCTGGCTTCAGTGCATCATCGACTCGCGCAACGAGCTTGAATGTCAAGGTCTAGCACCAACAGTTAGTACCTGGAGAATGTTCATTGCAAAGGTAGATACATACCTTCAAAATGGTTGTTGGTGGGATGCAATGGGTCAGAAGATCATAAAGACGTGCGCGGACATGCAACAGCCGAGCCGGTGATCGTTCAGCCAGGATTTCATCAGCTGTTAGGGCAACAAGGGCCTCCCAGTCCGGAGGCGGAATGAGGGTCTTGTCCGTAACTTTTTCACTATATTTCCAAAAACGTAAGCCTATCAAACCCAGGCCAATGAGAATCGGGGTGGAAACTCACTTTTGCGCATAAATCGATTCAAACATGAGCAGCGCACGACGCAGATTGCGTCCACTCTCCTTTGCGATCCTCTTGTTAAGTACCTCAGACTCGGTCCATCCCTCCTTTTTCCCTGCAAGATGGAGTGCAGAGCAAATGTCGCTTTCAGTAGGCGCTGCAACCCTGACCAGCAGGGTTCGAGACCGAATCGGTGCAATGATGTTGGAGGTGCTGTTGGCCAGGAGAATCAATCGCAGATTGGGACTGTATTTCTCCATGGTACGTCTGAGAGCTGCCTGTGCATCTCGTGTGAGGTGATCAGCTTCGTTGATCACAACGACCTTGAACCGCTGCTTCGCGCTGAGATCCACCTGTTGCGTCTGCGCAACCTCTTTAAGCAATTCCTGAACAACTACTCGGTCATATGTTCCGACGTCTGCAGGGGTAATCTCAAGATGGTACACCGACGAGACAATGTTGAATTCTAGCTTTCGGTTGCTCGTTGTTTGGAAGACTCTGGCGTCGATCTTGATCTTCTCGACACCGGGGCCGTACAGTTCTTTTAGTGTCGCAATGACCCGTGTCTTTTTACCAGCGCCGGAAGGTCCGTAAACTAGTAAATGGGGGAAATCTCCGCTGTGCGCCTATGAAGTGTACCTTGTGTCAAAATGGTGTTCATGTTCCGCGGGTGAGGGCTTCTTACCAGAGACCGTAGGCGATCAGAGAGCTCTGGGTGATACGAGAGAGCATCTAGGGTGCGTGGCCGCAGCTTGTCCACAAGGAGAGCCATTTTGAAAACTCCGTAGAACCGTTGACAGGATTCAGGAATCGAGATGGTTTTTCGACAGAGGATGTGGACTGGAGAACGCGTCCAGACACGCGCCTAATTAACCATTGGTCCGTGCACGATCCCACTATATCCATGCATGCAGCAAAGAGTTTCGAAGCACTTATTTCAACGTAGACTGTACAATTACACATGGATAAACTCAAGAATATATACAGCTAGATAGTTTTCTAGGCATTTGGCAGCCTTCCGCCAAACTCCGATATGTATAGTACATGCAAAATTTGCTTCGAGAGATGAGATGAATACGAAAAAGCAGACCCAACACCACACACATGTTTCTATGTTCACTGTTGAATGTCCAATTCTATGCAAACACACACAGTTGAAATACAGTACCCAGTGCGCCCTTGGTATGAGCTTCTTATGATGCGATTGGCGTTAGAACACCATTGTCATCATATTTCGCTTCTGCTCTTGGTTAGATGAGGCCAGGAAAGCAACGTGTAGACAAAAAACTTACTGAAGAAGGTATATGACAGGGTAATAGTATCAATGCCCTTCATATTAGGATCGGTAGCGAAGTCAGGATCAATGAAGAAGAAAACAGGCATATCGACCGACTCTCCCGCATTGAGCTTCTGCTCCTCAAAGCAGAAGCATTGAATCTTGCTAAAATACGGCGCAACCTGACCTGGCGTGACACTGTATGTTGCGACTCCAATAATATCATTCGGACCCTTATTGGTTGCCGTATAGAATGCCAGCGCCGTCTCGCCGGGTAGCACTCGGACCTCACGCTGCTGGGGAGTGAACTTCCAAGGGAGAACATCCGACACTGAGCCATTGAATGTGATGCGCAGACGGCGAGAATCTGTTACTGGTGTCACACGTGCAGAGGTATCACCGTCGCCGGTTCGGTGGGTGAGAATGGGCTGACCGCCCCAACCGGTCTGTTGGCAGATCTGCAATCAATCGGGATCAGATTGAGATTCTGTATAGGATGTACTCTGGATCGAGCGAGAGCTTGTCATACCATTTTGTAGAGAGGGACAGATCCATATGCAAGGGCAACCGTTCCAAGGATCATACTGATGGTATAATACCTGAGCGGGGGCTCTGTTAGCATATGGGTTCCCTCCAATACGGGTTTAATGCCAGCTCACATTGTAGAGGTATTGCGTTTTTGCGATTCTGGGGTATTAAAAGGCGCTGCAGATGAATTGCGTTGTTCATGAAGCAGGAAATTCCTCGAGAAATACCTCCGCTCTACCTCGAAGACGCTCTTTCGGAGATAGATTGATCGCTGGGGGATCGGCCCCGTCAGCACAGAGCGCCCCAGTGAGGGGAGTAATCTTGAAAACATGGTTCTATGACTTCAATGGGATTGGATGTTGAGTCGCATGAGATCCAGCGTATCCCCAACACGTGATAACTCCCGTGATTCAACGGCTTATCGATAAGCCCTAAGCCTCGGGGTCACGTTACATCTAAACGACAAGCAACATTGAGACAAGGATGTTGAATGTTGGTATCTCGAATCAAACCTTGATTTGGGGATGAAGACTAATCGGATCATGATTGTTTTCAAACTGTAAGGTTCAACCGTACCCTTCCGGCTGCCTAGACTGCGGAGTTGGCATGACCAGCGGTTAATTTACCGGTATAGAAACAGAAGACCAAGACACTGTTGGTATGAACATGATACTACTCGCCTTGTGAATCGTACATAATGTACTAGGTATAACTAGGCTTGCGGCATTTGAATGCACATATATAGATAAGAATGCAAAGTTCATAAAAATAATACAGGGTAATGGCACCCAGAAGTCAGAGTTAAAATAATAATAACTAATACAACCATTTGATGCTTTGAGGCATCTCAGTGAAAGGAAGTCTAATTCAACACACTCGATGTGATGCGACCAAAAACTCCTCTTACCATGCTAGGTCTTTCCCGGAGGCAAGTGATAAGAATAGCAGCGCTAACGGCAAATGCGATGCGCTCTCGGTATTGATACTGGCAAACATCAACACGCGTCAGCATCTCGTGATGTTTTGGAACCTGCCACAGGCTGGTTTGTAGACATTGAGAAGGGGGAGGAGGGGATGTGGGTGTAACCCTGTTGTGAACAGAGGATGCGAGGGTCCGATACATACCTTTTTATCATACAACCGTGGCAAAACCGTGGCGGCAGCCCGGGGTGCCACAAATAGCGCCAACTCCTGCCTCTTCCGCGTCTTTTCAACCAATATACTCCAGCCACACATGAGACATCCCGCACCGACACATAGCCCAGAGTCCCACATCATCGGAGTGACCGTCTTCGCATCAAAAATCTTGGGGCCAAGTCGTGTCCGGGCCAGACAGACGCTGTAGTAAAATAAGCTCACAAAGGATGCGAGGAAGGCAGATGATTGTGCTGCATCAGAAAGGGCCCGACGGAGGGCAGTTGCAGATTTCATCCTGCGCAGGCGGAAAACAATCTGTAGGGGTATATAGGTTGCACAGGCAAATTTGAAGGTTTTGGCAAATCGATACAATGCGTGTTTCTCACAACTGGGGCCACAACCCATGTGAATCATTTCGCAAGGGATCGGGGCCACTTTTGCTGGATCTCCCCACACCTCTGGCCAGTTGTAGTCTTTGCACATCGACTGGAGAAGAGGCGCCTGGCCTGTATCCTTTCCATAAACGAAGACTCCTCGTCGAACACGGCGCAGGGCTTCAATTAAACGTGAATCGACCTGAGCAACTTCCCCGATCCACTTCTCGTAGGCTCTGGGCAGTCTTTCAGGGAGATAAAACCAAGCCCACATGACTACAGCCGCACTCATGGCAAAGACACCTGCATCAAGGAAGCCAGGGACAAGGGATTCGACAGTCGTCCAGCGATTCTGGGCCTGGCGGCGACGGGACCAGCGACCCCATGCAACACACGCAACCGCATCTATGGCTCTTGTGACCATGTAGATGGTGAGGTCCATTGTCCTCCCTGCTAACTCCGGACGGTGATGTTCCAGCGGATTGGCCATAGCCTGACCAGGGTCTTGCCCCTGATCTGTGGAGTCCCGCATAGCTCCGACATCTTCTATTGGCAGACAGATGCGGTTTTTGTTGAGCAGTTGAAAACTGAACCATCCAGATAGAAAAGTGATGACGAGTCTAATTAAGCGGTCGAGCCTTTGTGAGATCTGAACGTCACGTCTGGAGAGACTTGCTGTGATTAATGCACACAGACGATACAATACTATTGGTAGTAGGGCTGAGCCACCAACTAGGGAAGCACAAGCTGTCGGAAAACTGTTCAGACGCAAAGGACCAGTCAAGACTTTAGCTAGCTACTCAAATCGAGGTCAGCTATAGCACTTCAATTATGCGATAGGCTTAGGCGTAGGGTGACATAGTAAGTCGCGATAACAGCTCCATACTATGTAATGCCATGGCATACCTCTTGAAGTTTCTGTTGCGCAGTCCAGTCCTTACTGCGCAGTCGACGCACATAAGATACCAATTTCGGGGTGACGGAAGATAGGTACCCGAGCGCATAGGCGCGAAGAAGGCTACAGTCACAATCAGCAAGGGCTCTTCAGATCACACAGTTGCACCAAGCCACAAGGGCAGTAGATCGCATGGACTCACGGCTTGAATACCCGGATGTTGTCCCTTCCATGGCGTCTCCGGAGTGCAGGTTCCATGCTGCCGGAAACTCTCATGTCATGATCCGTCGGGAGGTGTCAACATCACAGTTCCCCGAACTAATCGGCGACGAGAGGTCAGCCAACTGTAAACTCTGATGGGATTCACAAGAATCTCCTCACCAATCAGAAAATCAGGAGGCGTAAGAGCTCAGTAGGTTTTATCTGTGAGTGACCTACAATTGCACCTCCTGAAAATTGGGTAGTATTCTCCAGCAGAGGGAAATTGACACTTGCACAATCGTTTTTGGACTATGAATCAACCGTGGATCCTGTGTAATAATGGCCTATTAGAGACTTGGCGGTTGTACCTCGGTCCCTGCCCAGGTAGAAAACGCCCCGCAAACAAGATCCAAAGTCGGGGGCGAGGGAACCGGTAAACGAAGACAGTGGACGATCATCCGAAGCAATGGACCTTTCGGAGCAGAATTGTCGGGATTGCGGGGCTGAACAAGAATGATTTAATTTAAGCCCCCATAATAAGAGGACGATCTCAGGAGAACAATCCAAAACAAGGAGATGAACCGCACTGACCCAGCTATGTGTTTCCCTGCAAAATAAGAATGATAGAAAGAGATACAAGAAAGTTTACTCCGTAGTGTGTATTCCGAACAGAATTAAACAGTAACAGAGGGTACCTGCAGTGTATGGAGTACTTTGCATTGCAGACGACCTTGGAAGTCGGTGTCTCTCACCTCGGGAAGGGTCCTCCGGGGGTTAACAGCTCTCCCCAGTAACGTACTAAATACCGAGGGTACATTGTAAGCCACAGCGGATCCCCTGTAATTTCTGTAATTTTGGTACCGTTACGTCACGCGCTCAAATTTTTGCATGTGATCAGGTCGAGGCCGAACAGGACGATTGCTTTTGATGCGAGACTCTCCACGTATTCTTCTACAGGATCTCTCTTTTGTACACTCTCTTGATCCCTTTTCTATTTCTTTCTTTCTTCGCAGTTCTCCCTGATCTTCTTGTTCCTATCCCCATTGCGCCGAGCCTAACCGGCTCCTTATCGAGTCGCATTATCAACTCTGGAGAGCCCCCGTGGCCTTGATCGACCCCCCGCGTCCCTCTTTTGTGGAGTCGAACCTTCTCTATCATCTTGCAGTTTGCGCTCGAGTCCAAGGCATGACAGTATCGCCTTGGTCCGCGCTACTCTTAGCATCAGAGTATCAGCCCTTTTCTTGACCGACACTCCGACATACAAATCCCTCTTGATATTGAACCGCTCTTCGCTATGAATGGACATAGGGCTGAAGTTCGGACTGGGCGCACATCCCCTCCGGCTGCTCCCTTTGGATGTGAGTGATTTTGATAATGCTTTTGTACTGTGCACTCTCTAACCCGATTCCAGACTCCTTTCTCTCCCCGATGGACACCCCCTTTGAACAGGCACCTGCTCTACCCCCAGGACCTTCTCTTCTTGACGATAATGAATCAAATATGCTCGATAACTTCTTTACAACCATGAACGCAAACCAATTTACGAATGATCTTTGGATGCGACAAGAACATAAATCCGGGGCACCCAACTTTGACTGGTCGGGTGAGCTGCCACCCAACTTCGAGGGATCAACCACGTCCCTATCGCAGCCTTCATTTCAGCAGCATGGGCTAGGCAAGGCAGCCGGGGGAATGATGACAGACAACCCTACAAGCTCGGATATATTCGCCGCAGCCTCCATGCTCTACCATAGTGGTGTAAATGGATCAGAGTTGGGATCCACGTTAGCACAACAGGCTTTCGCTGGACACTCTCTCCCCATCCATGGGACACAACAAAAAAGCAATTCACATACTGGCAGTACTGCACAGGGTTCAAATCCACCTCCGCCCCGGGCTGATGTCCCAATTGGATATCATACCTCGGAGATGTTCTTTGACGTCCGTGACCCCATTCCTGCGGACCAACATCCATCAAGAAAGGCCCGCAGTTTGCGATGGGGCTCGGATGCCAGTTTCATGGATCAAGGCTATCTTCGTCCCCCTGATCAGCCCGACGAGGAACAGCGGACAAATGACCTGCTCGATCATCTCGGGTGTTTCGAACCACAAAGCAGTGCCGCAAACACACGAGCACCTAGTCCAGAGCGCATGGTTGGGGCTCCCCCTCAAGGTCCTCCCTTCCCAAATAGTGCTGTCCTGGACGAGAGCTTACATCCCCGAAAACGGCAAAGAGCCCTGAAAGAGGAGGCTGATGAATACTCAGATGACAATGATACACGACCGCACTCTAGAAAATCTAGAGGATCATTTTCTAGAGGATCTATCAGCAAAGGCCGACGGGTATCAACGGACATATCTCGAAAAGCCCGACTACAGCCAGGGTCCAAAGCTGCACGAGAGAATCTTACAGAAGAGCAAAAACGGACCAACCACATTCTTTCGGAGCAGAAACGCCGAAATCTAATCCGTCAAGGCTTCGAAGACTTGTGCACACTGGTCCCTGCACTTAGAGGCGGCGGGTTCAGCAAAAGCGCAATGCTCACTGGAGCTGCCGACTGGCTTGAAGACCTTCTCCGGGGGAATGACATTCTCCAAAGTCAACTGCATGGCTTGAAGGGCATTAATGGCTTGGTGATGCCGCGTTGATACCCTCTGTGACACGATCACAACGTTAATATGATCTCATGGATGGCCCCTGCCTCTTTTCTTCGCGAGGATTGCAAGCGTTTCAGCGGGTGGACAGTTTTGTGTATGCACGTCGGCGAGTTGGCATTTTATCTTCGCAAATCCCAGCAACTCGATACCATTTTCCTTTTTCCTGCATTCTCTTTCATCGCCGTCTTTTTTTACATCTAATTGTTGTAGGTGATGCAAGTCATATTGCGGCTGATCCTCGGCAAAAATCGATACCCTAGTGCATATGTATACATGTATGATTCGAAAGGTCTGTATTCGCAGAACATAGTTTGAGTATTCAATTGTTTCAATGTGTTTAAAAATTGGGTTGGTCCATATATCAAGATGTAAATTTCTGCTGCAAAAGCTAGATATGTATGGTGTAGGTGTGTGCTCTCTACACACGCTTAGTTTTAAAGCCGGTATAGAAATACTTCAATTTGAAATTTCGAGGACAGATTCGGTTTCTATTTCAGTTTCATTTTAAAATTATTATGCGCGAATATGTTAATGGAGGCCAAAAATACCAAGGCCCTGGGAGTTGGAATGCGAGTATCTCCATGTCCTGTCTCCACCGCTCTGTTTTGCCTGCATGTGAAGACGCGTCGACGTAACCTTAATTGTGGACCCGACAGACCACCAACACCCTCAACTTACTATGCCTCCAAAACGAAAACACGCGGGCGACGATGCCTCGCAAGAAGATGACTCCAAGCGCTACGCCTATCTGAAACCTCATGTCCGCCGTGTCCCAGAGAAGACCATCAAGTCGAAATGGGCCCCTCTACCAGAACCCGTCCAGGAAAAGGTCATGGGCATGTTCCACTCCCTCGAACGACCGGTGATAATGCGGAATCACAATGAGCGCAAAAGAATTGAGGCACAAGGCGCTGTGCAAGCGGTCGTGCGAAAGTAAGG
Source organism: Penicillium flavigenum (assembly GCA_002072365.1). NCBI lineage: Eukaryota > Fungi > Ascomycota > Eurotiomycetes > Eurotiales > Aspergillaceae > Penicillium > Penicillium flavigenum. The sequence continues at coordinate 52,174 of MLQL01000077.1, read as the reverse complement.
CAGCATGCTCAGTCTGGTAGCTTATGCAGAGCTACCACTGTCTTGAGAGAGAGATGATGAGATTAATCGTACACCCCGCGTTGTTTTAGTTTAGGCAAACGACTCCCGCGAATGCCATTTCCGCCCATAACGAAGGACTCGAACTTCGACTACGAATCTGCGCTGAATGAGCACGTATGTGACTCTCTATGATTGCCGACAACAAGTCCATACTGATTACGTTCTTAGCGCTCCCTCGAGGGCCATTTAGCTACGATGAATGATAGCGTCGATCTACTAAAAGCCGAGATCGCCAAAGAAGAAGCCCTCCTTGCTGGAGAAACAAAGTCGCTCCAGGAAATGGACAAGAATGCCAAACGGGCCGAGGCTGAAAGGAAACGACAGACGAAAAATGTGTGTGGCAAACTCATCTTGTTTCCAAGTGTGACTAGCTAATATTTTACAACCGTAGGAACACCCCGTGCTCCGACAGTTGGATGCACTTCCTCAAACTGAGGGGTCTGGGTCCTCTGAGTTCACGCTTCTTGGCGCTAAAGATAGCCAAGTGACTCTAGACGAAGTATGGACTGCTCCTGAACCACACGTGCTCGCTCTGTCAACTTACCATTGTGTTGATTTTAGTTGGAGACCGACCCTGAAGTCCAAGGTCTCATGAAGCAACTGCATGGCCATCTTCAATCCATGCAAAGCAATACTGCCCCCTTCGCAGGACTCGGGGATGCCATCACTCGCTCACAAGCTGCCTTGGATTTATACTCGATGCCGAACGACTGATCGTCCCACTGGACATCACCGCACCATACAAAACCACCAATCCCGGCATTTTGACGCTTATGATTGACACATGAAGGGCCTCGGGACCCAGGGTATGCACGTTTATTAAAAACGCAAACCATGTACTGACCGCGCTTGGCGACCGGGCACAGATGCAATCCTTGTCGCGTGCTCGAATTCCAATGCAGCCGCTGAATAGCTGCATATGGTGAAACCCGGGTACGGTTGGACTCACCTCTCATCAACAAAGGATATCCCCACTACAGTGGTGAAATATGAATCACATTATGTTAGGAGAAGGGTAATGCGAGTCTAATGCGCACCCAGTCTAACCTGGGGAGTCCTGCTTCAAGGGTGATTATATGACAACCCGAGGCTCCACCGCCCGGAAAGAGAGAAGAAACTAGACGGTTAGCAAACAATAAACACGAGTTTACGCCTTTCACACAATGTGGTTTTAATCAAAATGCGGCCAATTGTAAAGGATAGAAAACGTAATGCCTTGACCGAGGTCTCGCCCCGAAAGTGGCGTGTGCCCAAATAGCCAACCCCATGCGGAGCAGTTCGGAGGGGTGACTCCGCTTTCTCCATTCCCCCAAGAACTTTTTGAAGTTTACCAACTACTACCAACTGGTCTGCAGGCAGCCATTTTGCTCCGGCCCTGGTGGTTCTCACTGAACTCTTGCGCAATGTCCGAAAAGAATGCGCCGCTGGGCGCTTCCAATGCGACAAAATCCAGGTCCACTGATGCAGGGAAGGATACGAGCGTCAAGAACCCGCAAACATCTGCGGTCAAGGCCGAAACGACCGGCTCGGGGAGTCACTCTAGTCCCAAGAAGCGCCGGAAGGTGAATCACGGTAAGGTGCCGTTGCGCAGCATGCGACAGGGATCTGGGCGCGGCCGATTCTGTTGCGCATAACGATAAGAACGTCTTTGCTAACGAGGGTTTCCCGCAATTCCAGCCTGTGTATATTGTCGCCGCTCGGTAAGTTTACCTCTAGGGAATGCCATTATGCTTGGTTACTATATGCGATAGGCCGTGGCATCAGTGCTGGCACGTATCTATTCAAGGAACTGGTTTTGCTAACGGGATTTTGTTCATGTGGGACAGCATATGACCTGCGACTCGGTACGACACCTCTGTCTCCCCTCTCCCCGTTCACAACCCGTCACATCTGAATCTCTGAACACAGACTTGCGGGAAATAAATTGCACCAGCTGACCTGTCTGAATTTATGAAGGAACGGCCCTGCACTCGCTGTATAAAGCGAAACATCGGTCACCTGTGCCATGACGAGCCGAGAGAAACTGCGAAACGAGGACGTGGCGAACACGAACATTCTGCTGCAGACGACGAGGGCTCGTCTAACAATGAATTGGGCCCCGTACAAGGCATGCCTAGGGGTGTCGACGTCGCCGATGCTGCTGGCCAGCAAACATTCCCTGATACCACGATCGGAATTGCACCCTCAGCTGTGAATCCGCCTTCAACAGTGCCGCCTGGGAATCTTTCTGCGTCTAATCAGGGCCTCGAGGCTAACTCTCAGCGTGAGTTCGCAACGAATCCAGTTTCGCCTACGAACTAAGCTGACGTGGTATGACAGTCATGCAATACAACGACTGGGTAGGTGGTCAGAATCAGTTCCAGGACATGCATTCTCTCCACCCGTCGTACATGTTCAATGCACACGAGGTGACCAACGAGTACAATCTGCTCGGCGATTTCCTCAGTAACAGTCTTCTGGATGACGGGGCAATGTTCCAAAATCAAGACATGCAGGGAATCTACACTGATTCGTCGTTGATGAACTCGATGAATGGTATGGCGCTACCGAACGGGTTGCCGCCTCCCGCACAACTTCCACCGCCGGCACAAAGCCAAGTACCTCCAGGAGACTCGATTCAACCCCCGACCTCCACAGTGGGCAATGACAAAGCCCGAGAAACGTACTACATGACCGCCGCCGACCCGGCAGGAACTGACCCACCAGAGGAGCGGATGAACAAGCTTCTCAAGGCGAAATATGATGCCGGATTGCTGAAACCTTTCAACTACGTTAAGGGGTATGCGCGATTGAACCAGTACATGGAAAAGAACATGCAACAAATATCCCGGCAAAAGATTCTGCGGCAGCTCGACAAGTTCCGGCCCAAGTTCCGAGAACGCATGCAGAGCTTGACTGATATCGAACTGATTCTGGTAGAGATGTGGTTCGAGCGAAGCCTTATGGAGTACGACCGTGTCTTTGCCAGTATGGCTATCCCGGCCTGCTGCTGGCGTCGCACGGGCGAGATCTTCCGAGGGAACAATGAGATGGCACAGCTGATTGATGTCCCGGTTGAGGGTCTGCGAGATGTATGTCTCAACAATGGAGAACCCCACGTCATATCATACTCGACTGACATGTTTACTCTGTAGGGCAAACTTGCTATCCACGAGATCATCGTCGAAGACCAGCTGGTCAGCTATTGGGAAAAGTTCGGCGCTATCGCCTTCGACAATACCCAAAAGGCCATGCTCACCAGCTGCACGTTGAAGAGCCCTAATCCCAAATCAACAGGTGATGGCATTACTTGCTGCTTTTCGTTTACGATCAGACGAGACAATCACAACATGTAAGTGTTCACTGTCCCCAGATACTGACGTGCCAGAACTAACACTGTGCAGCCCGTCTCTGATCGTTGGGAACTTCCTCCCCATCGATAAATAGTACTTTTTGGTAGACTGTTATTTATTTCATGTCACGCGAGGGCTTCTATTTTGGTATCATCTTTGGTATAGTGATTCCCCGAGTTTTGGCTGTACTCTTCACAGAAAAATGTATAGTGCTGGATTTATGTGTACAACATCAAACAGTCTGTTTTCAGTCGAATGATATCTAGGAAGTAAAAGGGTTTAGTGCTCCGAGTAGTGTATAGGCCCCGTTTGCGATGGTCAAGAGACGAATAAGCACCTGGACTTTGAATCGCGTGGAGGCCTCCACGACTCAGTCGTCGCTCTTCAAACTCCAACCATCTTCCCCATCATTTTCTGGTTTTCTCTTCCCTTATTCTTCTTATCCCCTCTCATATTTTCTCATCTTCTTTTCTTGTCTCCGAATCACCAAGTCTTCCCCATGGCGCAACCATCTGGACCACGCCAGGCTCTGGCAGGTATGAGCCACACATCGTGTCTTCCTCCACTGGGTACGGTAGCTAATCTCAAAGCTCTTCTGCCTTAGACTTTGCTCGCGCCTTGCATAAAACCTTATCTACAGTCGATACTTCGACAAGACCTCTGCTCTCTCCTAATGACATTTTCAGACTGGATAGCGATCTCAACAGTAACCCGTTCTGTCTGTTGCCAAATACATCGGATTACGAGGAACTGGATATGATCGGGACATTGCTTTGGAACGACTGCACCGAGCTGATGATCTCGCGCGGTCACAATCCGGAGGATGCACTGTTGCTCGGCAAAGTGAGGGCTCTTGCATTTGCAGTGTTGAACATGGCTGTCTTGCCTGATCTCCTAGGTTGTTCATGGTATCTGATATATTTTGAAGTGATCTTATCTGACTTTCTTTTTATAGGGAGTCTCAGGGCTCTCGATTTGGCTCTCAGGACGGCGCGTATTTGCATTGGTATATCATCTGTATCACATCTCACTTTGATTTCATCGGAATTAACAAAATAACAGTGAACCAGCAACGCGAAATCGCGGTGAATATCTTATCAGTCGCAGCTCGGAGGCTAGAAAGTGTTCAACCTGCTCATCTTGGGCTTGATCCTGCGATTAACCGCAATGTCACCACAAGATACTTCTTGCTTCGTACTCGGCTGGTGAGTTGTATTGTCGTTTTGTGTGTTAACAGCAGACTGACATAGTATTTCAGGCCTGGGTACAGGACCGAGTGGATATTGCCGAGCATTTTTTTGCCAAACTCCCTGCGCCGGTTGTGTCGGATGATGAAGAGTTGATCTTCGAGACTTGTTTTATCATTGGTGACTCTGCACTTACCCGGCGCCTGCCTGACATCGCAATCACATGGCTGCAGAGAGCGAGCGATCACTTGCAGTCCTTATACATTATGACTCAGATGCAGTTTCCAGACTACTACAATTGGAACTTGGTTGTTCGACATTCACTTGGTGAGTGGGGTGATCTAGTTGATGACCTGGGCTAACGTGCTACAGTTGTTGCTTGTATGCAAGTCAAAAGCATTCAGTCAACCGTCATCTGCGAACTTGAAACCAGAGTCTTGAGAGAAGTACGTTTGTGGTGAGTATGATAGACTTCAAGCTGACCTTTTCTAGAATTACGCAGAGCACCCTGCTATGGTCCTTTTTGATCTCTCTACGGGACATAATAATCCTGGTACCGACGGATCACTCCAAGGTAAGACCAGATTTTATCTTGGATCGAATTGAATTGACTCTATTGTTGTAGGTCTGAAGAGTCTGGTTGAGAAGATGACTCTCACAGATATGAACATGCCGATGTGAGCTAGTCCACCAGTGTTGATTGATCCAGGGATTTTTCCAGGATGCTAACAGTGCGTCTAGAATTTTTCAATTCGCCCGGTCTCTTGGCCATACAAGGTACCTTGATACAGCCCATCTGGTGAGGGACTTTGCTGACGGTTATTTAGTGGTTCAGATAACGGAATGGAAGCATTTCGGATTTTGCTCATGCGCCCTTTTCCAACAAAAGAATGGAGAGAGAAATGCTTTGTTGCTTTCCTTCTACTTTTGAGCAGATCGGAGTTCTCTGATTCTAAGCGGATTCGCATCCTCCGGGGCGTGGTTGACGCACTAGAGAAACGTGGATATCCATCTATTAGCACCAACGCAGCTCACGCAACCGTGATCGTAAGGCAAACTCTCATCGTCGTCAATGAAAACAGCTGACTTATTGTGTACAGTGTATCTGGAAAATGACTGGTGGTGCACTCCTCAAGAAGGACTACTGGACTGCACAGTCATGGCTTCAGGTGTGCAGTGATCCTAAGATCTTCCAACACTGCTCCCTGTCCATTCAGGTCGCGATACAAAAGTCAGTGTAAAAGAATTGAGGCTTAACTTGTATAGAGGACTAACATCTTTCCAGAAAGCTGGTTGCATGTTACTTACAGACCGGACATATCACCGCTGCTCGTCGGCTAATCGATCGGGGTCTATTCCAAAGTCAGATGGATTGCCAAAGGATGTACTTGTCTTACAAATTGACATTGTTGGAGGGAAACGATGGCTCTGGTATGAATGACCCATCGAATTTCGACACTTCTGACCTACTCTAACCATATGTAAGGGCATTTCTATCTCGGATTTCCTTTGCATCCCGTGCCACACAAGCAAATGACTCTACTATCGTGCGCAATGGAAGCTCAGAGACAACACAAACCAGAGGAAGTAATGAACTGCCTTGATCAATTCATCAAATGTTTGACTTCAGATGACATTTATCATGACGACTTCCCCGCTGCCGAACATTACCTGTGAGAAGGGTTCAAATCTGTCACTTCGTATATATAAGGCTAACTTGGCTACCCTGAACAGATTTGCAATTACTCTTCTTTCCGAAGAGCTGTCCAAAGGATTTAGCCAGAGGCTTGGCAACTGTATCGAGACTGTGCTCCAGAGTGGTATGTTTTGCTCTCAAGCAACCGCAGCTTTTTGACGCTAATCGTTAAACAGCCCTGTCTTATGCAAAAGAGAACAGCATGTTTGAAGGTGGCAACCAGGAGGTCTCAGTCACCCAACTGCAATGGCTGTATTTTGCAACTTACAAAATCGCTTTGAAACTCATCACCTCCTCCGGGCTCTTGTGGACTACTTCTGTCTTAGGTCATTCCAGAGAGGTCTGATTTAAACCCATGCAAAGTGTCTTTTTGGCTATGTTAACCAACATTTTATCAGTTTGCGCTCCAGTATCGTCGGATTGCATACCCTGAGATGGGCTCTGAAGCACCCAGGCCGCATTTCTTTGCGGTTGCTTACCTCCGTCTCCTTGTCAGCTCCCTCAAGGCCCGCTGCGAGGACGATCCGACTGAAAAGGTCAGTTTCAACGGTTCTCCAATAAAATCGGTGGCGGTACTGACTCTCTAAGGTATCGCACCACAAGGATGTACGCGCTTGTTTTCAGCAACTCAATGACTTGCATGGTTGGAAAGATGGAGAAGAGGAGACAGATGATGATGATGCAAATTACAAAGAAGACAGGCACTATGATATTGCGAAATTCTTCGACCTTGAGGCTGCCATGCACCTCACGATGTGGCAGGATGTCGCCAGCATATGTGCATCCGACGAAGCATTCCCTGGTCCGAAGTTTTACGCACCGATCATGGATCTGACTCTCCAATTAGACTTACCACCCAAACTGGCGATCAGTATCATCAAGGTGCGTTCTATTCCTATGACCGGGAGGCAACATTCTCTGAGCAGCTTCTGACGTTTATACAATAGCGAATTGTGTCAAATCTCAAAAAGCTACAGGACGACCCTCCTACCACATGGCAACGCGACTTCCGCGTTTCCTTGCCCCATTACCTTCATTGTCTATTCGATCTAGCCATTGCACCGGTTCAATACACAACCTCTTCTGGAATTGCCTCTCTTGATGTCGAAATGGCCGATCCCGAGGTTGCTGAAGAAGTTCTCGACGATGTCCTCGCAATGGCAGACGAAGAGGCAGGTGCTGAAAAAGGTGCACACCTACAGCACGGGCTGCATGGCATCCAGGCCAAGTCGGAGCTTGGTGAAGTGTTTACATATCCAGCTGTAGAGTTGATGCAGATTGCTAGCATGGCTTTTAACAAGGCTACTGACTTTTACCGTGCCACCCAAGACGAGGACTGTCAGCGTTGGGCGGACAAGGCTATTCGTATTTCTCAGCTTGTGCCTGGTGCCCAGGGTAAACAGCTAGTCGAGGCGCTTCAGAACAGACTGGGGAGCTTAATTGGAGTTTGAGGGTTTGATGAGTTATTAGGCTTGTTTGATCCGGATATTTCTAGTGAGTCCGTGGTGAGAGTGCGTGCAATGAGCAAGAAGCGTTTATCAAGACGCTCCTGATTGAGACTAGGTTGGGGATTGGATGGACATGCTCGATGGTATTCCAGATGGGTTGGGGCAAGGTGGAGGGAGGAATGTGTGTGTAATGAAGTTCTAAGTTTCCGAGATGAAATTGAAAAACTTGAATTAGGCATTCTTATGCTTTCCCGATCAAAAAAAATGTATGAAGAGAAAGAAAGGATTCAATGATCTTGATCATGGTGAGATGGCCTACGGCCTCTCAAAAGGTAAATATGGGTATCATCAGAAGGGAAATGATCTCTAAGAAATCAGGAAGTAGAAAGAAAGATCGCCCAAGCCACCAAAACTTTAGTAGATGATGCAAAGATGCGAGAAAGGAAACAAAAAGAGATAAACCAAGCGAATGCACAAGCCAAAATGCCAGTAGATAAGAAAGAAGAAAAGGAAAGGATCAAGGGAAAGCGATATAAAAGCGCTAGAGCAATGACCGAAGCCATAAAACACCGGAAATGCAGTTCATCTGCCGAAGCAGAATTTAAAAAAAAACAGCCAGTGAGAGAATGAACTTCATTCTTCCTCATTCGCATCACAGGATCGGCTCCGCGAAACTTGCCGCACCCCTTTATACCGTAACGACGGGGTAGACGGCATACGGTGAGGAATACGAGGCGACTTGGGCGTTGCCGAGTAGCTCTGTTTCTGCTCCCGCTCCATATCCTTACCGCTACTATCCGTCTCGGTTTCGCCGCTCTCGTCGCTGCTCTGTCCACGACCACCCACAATACGGAGTGTGAGACTGAGCTCGCGCTCGAGCTCCTTTTGCGCTTGCATGCGTTGACTCGAGCCGTTGAGTTTCTTGCGATACGCTCGGAGAGTCCGACACAGCTGCTCGGTGGACATGTCCAAGCTTCCGAACTCACTGCGCGGGGTTGTCTTACCGCGGGTGCGGAAGTCGAGGGATGTGCGGCGGTTGGTGGCTCTTGCGCTGTGGGGTTTCCGGGGTGTTGGGGTCTTTGTTTTAGGGCTTACTGGGGATGGGGACCGGTGGCGGCGGTCTTGTGGTGTGCCTGTTGTTGGGGAGAGGCGGTTTGGTGGGGATGGTATTTCTGAGACGGCGTGGTTCTTTAGTGATGATGGTGCTAGGGAGAGTCGAGACAGCTTGCGAAGTAGCGTTGGAGATTGCTCGCGTATAGGTGTTGGTGTTGTAGGATTGGGACTATCCGGTCGTTGAAATCCGGCGAGCTCGCTGCGGGAAAGGACTTTTCGGAGAGGGGGCTTCGCCGCTGTCATTTCCTTTACGGGGTTCTCATCGTCTTCGCGTGCATTCCCGATGAGGTCTGGTGAGACCTGTTGCTGGACAGATAGGTTCCATATCATCAAGATACCATCCATACCAGTACTGACCACTGTGCGCTTGATCTGGGACCCATCGGATTTATCACGGTCTTCCAGGAGTAACACATCAGTGACGCCTTCTGTATGGCCAAATTCGCCAGTGAGGAGCTGATCTCGCTCTAAATCATAGACACGAATAGATTTGTCGGTGCTCGAAACACCTACAAGAACCTTCGGGGTCTGACCTGAGATTTCAGATGCAATTGTCAACGAGCTCATAATCACCGCATCAGCTGTCTCCGAATCAGATGCTTTGAAACAGTGAAGTTGATGCCCGGAGGGGATATCGAATTTCGAAACACAACGGTCCATGGTAGAAAGGTATAGGGTGTTCGAGTCGTCTGGGCAAAGTGTCATCGACACGGGAGAGGACTTTTGAGTGATGACCCTTGAGATGAGGTAGGCAACAGATGTACCACAATCTACATCGCGTGTCGCACGATCCCGTATGACAACAGTGCGGTCTGCGGAGCACGACAGCAGCTTTTCGCCTTCGTTGATGAACATCAATTTTCCAACGGCACCAACGTGATCGTCCATGGTTTGAATCAACTGCAATTCGGTGTCTCGTTTCTCGAAGAGTTGCACCATCCGGTCACGCCCAGAACTAGCTATCAACCAGGTATCGTCCATGCCTTGGATGGCCACATCTGTGATTTCTCCACCGTGGGCGCGCGCCTGGTTGAGGCAGGTCCACTCGGAGTTCGAAAATATTCTGCATCGAATGGGTTAGTTGAAGAGCGTCGCCACTATCAAAATTCCACATACCTCAATACGCCCAGCTTGTCACCAGAGACAAACCAGTCCGCATTTTCAGCGGTCCTCAATACTTTGAGTTCATTTGCCGCATCGTCTTCTTTTCCTGGAAATTGGTCGACATCGATATGTTTCGATCCTCGACACTTCCCTTGGGCATCCCAAAAGTTCACCGAACCATTGCGAGACCACGTGAAGAAGTCCGCTGACAAGCCGTTGGGGAAATCCATACGGCAAATACCGAGAATCGGATCCCGATGGGCTGGCATGGAAGCCTCCCCCTCCTCCTGCTCACCATCTTCGCTTAAGGTGTCAATCGGATAGACATGAATCGCGCGGGTGGATTCAACAGTGACCAGATGGGAATTAAGAGACGCCATACAAGTAATCGCCGGGGTCTTGCATTTCTTGTCGGTCGCACTCTTGTCAAGGCGCGCAGGGGACATTGGCGTGGATGAGCCGGATGATCGTAGAACATCAAATGGCACCCGCTGCATTTGCCTTCCTCGTCCACCTAGCCATATAGACTCTCGATCAAAGTCAACGGCCAACGAGGTGATGCTGAATCCAGCTTGCTTTACCGTGATTATCTTCTGGGATCCTTCGCGGTCATCAAGGAAGCAAACTGCACCTGAGTCTGTGCCAATTACAGCCTCGTTATAGGAGATACTGTTCACACAAGTGAAGGTGTTGTCGCCCAGTGCACCTAGTAGACAATTCCTGCCAGAAAGTGCTTTCGGAGCAGGATTGGGCGAGGGGCCAGCTCCCTCGACATTCAAACGTGTCTTGGTTGGTGAAACAGGCCGAATCACCGTTGGAAGACGCCAGACCTTCACATGTCGCAGACCGGTCCTGAACAAAGACAAAGACATTAGTTGACTGCTAGTTATCACCATCCGGTTAAACATACGTGACCAAGTTCTGGCCGACCCAGCACATATCCTTGATGAACGAGGTGCATTTATTCGCGGAGTGCAGCTTGGCTGAGCCATTTTTGAGGTTGATTGTCCAGATAAAGAGAAATCCGTCGTTCGGATTGCCGAGTGTTGCCAAATACTGAGAATCGGGGCTAAACGCCAGGCTGCGAACACCGAAAGTATGCTCGTTCAGAATGGATAGAGGAACATCCGGCAATGCATCTCTCGCTGTCGAAAATATCAAGACTCGAGGATTATAGCCAGTCTTGACGTTGTCAGCTGCTATTTTTGCAACAATTTAGCTCACATTCCTCCACTCACCTCTCCCACCGCAAGGAATCTTCCATTCGGGCTGATCGAGACACTCGTCACTGCTTTGATTCTTTCCCTCGAAGACCACCCACGTGGACTCCCGCTGTCGACAGCTTCGCTTGACGGAGACCCATTGTGAAGATTCAGGTGTGGATTGGACCGGATATGGGACAGGGATCGCGATCGTGGGTCTGGGGTGGCCGGGGGAGTTGACTGGTTGTAAAAAGAAGTTGATGGGTTGACACTTGTCGCGGAGGGGCGGGCTCGGAAGAAGCGCTGTGTTATATTGTCGTTCTCGTCTAACTCTGCAAGAACCGCTGCTGATCCAGCGCATAGCGCAAAGCTTCTGCTCTGGTCATGGCTTGAAAAGCCATTGGGGGTGGTCGTTGTTGTGCCGATAACTGTCTGGAGAGATAAGGAGGATTGATGAGAGGTTTTGCTGGGGGATCGCGTGCCTGGTCGGAGGATCGGAGAGTTCGAAGGAGTGATTTTCAAGGATGCGCCGGGTCCGGCAAGCTTGCTTTTCGCACTGAGGGGTGTGGGAGTAGCCATATCCTCGGGGAGGATGCAATCGGTGATTCAAGGTCCGCTGAGAGCGCGGTATATTTGCATGTCAAGCCAAGTTCATCAGACGGGTTCGTGGATGCCAGTCAGGCAGGCTGTAGTAGGCGTCGGAGATTTTTATGTCGGAGAGTGGTCAGGAGAGAGTGTGGAGGGAGGTAGAATTAGTGGGGGCAAGCTGAAATGAAGCTCTGATCAGCGAAGTTCGATCTCTCCATGCACACACAACCCTTAAACTCACCAAAAGAGCGTATAGGAAGAGGAAAAGGAAACAAACACGAGGCTCATTCCGCGCTAAAGCAGATCATTCCAGTCGATCAGAGGAATTTGGACCTTTTGGATGCCCCTGGCTCCATGGGGTTATTTGGGCTTCTGCTTGGCTTCTGATTGGCCTCTTGGACTTGAGGAATTGCCGGATTCTCACTTGTCGAGAGCTTCAAAATCTTGGGCTCCCTTTGATCTGCGAAAATGCGTGAGATGAACGGTGGGTCGTGTACGCACAGGTCGCCGCACTAAACCCGGCCTTCGGCTTAACGTGAGCTCTGGGAGTCCCTTGTACGGAGTACGTTGGACGTTATATCACAAGGTCATATCAGATCAGAACCAAGGGAGGCCCGCGGGAGGTTCCACTGAAGGTCCACAGGTCCGATTGTGGATTTGCTTGGATGGGTTGTCTGTACACCTCTCTCACGTGCCTGGAATAAGATCTCGTGCACCCTGATGCCCTAATCTCACCACAATTCGACCTGTCCATTTACAGCGATGTTGCCTCTTGGCATCATCTTTGTCCATTTTCGCCCATAAGATCAATTACAAGTCCCACGCAACTGTACTCCGTAAGCACTAAAATCAGTGCGTTGCGTGGTTATTCTACAAACCAGACTACGAAGCACGGGCTCTAAACACTGTGAGGAACAATAATCGTGCTCTAGTGTTGGCAGCAGTTCACTACCGTGAAAAACTACACACCAATTTCCAACTTCGGCACTCGCGGTCGATGCAGGCCGCTGGAGCCGGGGACGTCCATGTAGTGACCATGGACATACGAGTAGGCTTCAGGGAACTTCGTTTGAATGGAGTCACGCAGATAGTCGTTTATTTTCCAGAACTCCTCATAGTCGAGGGGCTCTACAGGGACCTTTTGCCAGAAGACATATGTGATATAGCCCCCTCGAACAAAGTCAGGGCCCTTGCGTTTCCTCTTGAAAACCGAGCAGGTCTGGCACAATATCACAACCCATCTTCTTCCGTCTCTTCAAGGCCACTAGTTGAGTGATTGATCTCGTCGGGACGGCCTGTTCCTATCGAGTCTCGGACTTAGAAAACTCTATGCCATACATGGGGACTTGGGCATAGATGCGTATAAACGTGGCAGGTAGCAGTGAACCTCAGAAGCCCTAGAGTAACTAGACCCGTGGACCTCACCGTCAAATAACTGGCTAATACTACCTAGGTAGTCTTTTAGTAGTCATTTTAGTAGTCATTTTAGTCTCTTTAGTACATAGTTCTTTCCGGTAGTGTCTCTTAGAAGCGGCTTCCCTTAAGAGTTCTTCCTGATTTCAGGTAGACGTCACCTTCCAGAAACCTTATACAATTTTGGAGTCCCTCTCAATAACGCTCTTCTGTTTTCCTCTTAAACAAAGCGTAATCCTCCTTTTCTAATCCTCGCTTCTCAGGTGCTACTTTATTTCCACTCTCGACCTGTGACGCTTCCGTTTCAAAATGGAAATGCCCGAGAATTTCCCACCTGGCTTCGTCGTAGGTGAAGTTGCTGAAAGCCTCAACCAGCACCATAGTGACCTTCGCATAGGACTTTCCACCAACCATGTCACTTATCACAAAGCCCTGAAAGCAAGTCTAAACTGCGTGCACGGCATTCCTAGCCGTGTCCTATTACCAACGACGAATCCAGTTCGTCGAGTGCACCTACGCAAGATGGGACTTGAAAATGTCGCGTCGCTTAACGGTCCTACCGCTTCACCATCGCGCCGCATATGCGTAATTCGCACTCCGAGAAACCTAGATCCGGAGGATTCCCCGCGACCTCTTTCCCCAAATCGCCGTCCTTTACTCGAGAAGAAATTCCTAGACGAAGATACTTCCCTTCAGCGAGATCATTACAACCTTTGATAGCTATGGCTTTAGCAATGTAATACCACGATAATGAAGCTACTTGATTTTCTTGAAATGGATGTATATTAGTGCTAAAAGACTTATCAATAGCTATTGACAATCAATCCCAAGATACAAGGTAGAACATCGCATTTAGTTACTGCAACTACATTTGTTTTGGGGTGAGCCGCCTGTGGGGCTCGAGCCGCATGTAGTTATCTCTTATCGCCACCGGATATTTTCTGTTTTCTACCTAGATCAATCTCACATTTATCTTCGTCACTCTCCTTTTCTACATCAAGCATATTGTTAAGATGACCAAATGCGCTGCCTCATCAAGGTTGGCCTTGTCTACCGTTTTGCGCAATGTTTTCCGCTCCCAGTCCATCAGTAACTTGGGCGCTTCTTCAATAACCCCCTATCGCCGACCTTTCGCCTCTGTTCCTCTCTTCTCTTCGGATATTCAACTCCAAAGATCCTTCGGTTCAATGCCACGCTTGTCTAACTCCCAGAATGAACAACCGGAGCCCGCAGCCTCTGGAGCCCCGACCGTCGCCGATGACACTGTGCCTTCTCAACACAAAACACCGAAAAAGAAAGATTATGATTCATTTGGCAAGACAGATGGATGGAATACCCATAAACGTCAGCCCAAAGACCAGCGAGGGGACCCAGAAAATCGCACCGGGAGAACCGACAGAGAGCGCAGAGCTTTCCGCAACGAGACTCGCAGGGAGGCCAAAAAGGAGCCTCGCAAGTGGCAAGATAGGACCGAAAAAGCGAAACGGCTCTCAGAGAACAAAGGAAATAAAAAGCCTGAGCACTGGCAAGTGCAAAAAGCGGCTTTGAAGGAGAAGTTCGCGGGTGGTTGGAACCCACCCAAGAAGCTATCACCTGATGCCCTCGATGGAATCCGTCATCTCCATGCGAAAGCTCCCGAACAATTTACGACCGCTGTCCTCGCACAGGAGTTTGAAGTGTCACCGGAAGCTATTCGCCGGATTTTGAAGAGCAAATGGCGCCCATCGGAGGACGAGATGGAGAGTCGGCGCAAACGATGGGAGAACCGACACGATAGAATCTGGAGTCGTATGGCAGAGCTTGGTCTTCGCCCTTCGACCAACCGCACGCGAACTCTTTCAGACTTCCATGTGCTGTATGACGACAACAATCGCGAGCGAAGATAGTCGTCTGTGCACATTTTACCAAGTTCGATATGGTTTTAAGCGCCTGTACATTAGATATAGTTTCAATTTATGCCTGTACAATAAATACTATCAGCTGTGAGCTTTTCTCTTGGGAATAAACAACGTACTTACTATAGTAGTTGGTTGCAGTATGGTGGGTATCATATGTCATTTAGCCCGTAGTTTGGGGTGGAGCTAGGAGCAAGGATATCATCGCCACGCAACCCCCTCGGCAACACACCTTCAACTCTACAACCAGCATGGTTCACTCGGGTTGACAGAATGCTACTGTCGGCACATTTCACCAAGCTTCGACCTAACTACAGCTCATCGTGCCGGCAATTCCCCCCCCCCCAGGCCTTAGCTCCCCTCGAACTGCAGCCCGCATGCTGACACAACCGCCATGCCATCCAACATCCAGGTCTTCGTGAAATGGAAGGACCAGACTATATTTGCAGGAGAGGATGTGGAATGTACTATAACATTCAAGAACGTGGCCGATACTGGCGCCGATGCCAACACTGCGGGTGAAGGAGTTCAACATTCACGGAAGGTCTCTCGAGTCGCGAACCACACACCTAATTCGAACTCGGAATCTTTCTTCGGGTTCAAATCCCCACAAGCTCTCTTTTCTGGTCGCCGATCATATTCCGTTAGCTCCCAACGGAAGCCTTATCACCGGGCAGCCTCGTCCCTGAGCTCTCCGCTGGTCGGCTCTCATAGCTTTCCTCCGAACAACGGCCCCTCTACACCACGAGCATGGCAACCAGGTCACAACCACAAACGATCCGTTTCTATCCTCTCTATTGATAGCGAAGGCCAAACAGATCCGACACCTTCACCGCACCATTACAATCGACACCAGCCAGCCAGGGGTCATGGGCGCTCGGCGAGTCTCCAGGTTTTACCGCGAAGGAACAATAGCTGCGAGGATTCTTACAAAAAAGGTAGATGATGGACAGTTCATTGCTTAGCGGATCTTGAGCTAATGACTGTCTCTTCTCAGCGAGATCCCCGTCTCAGGCGTTTCCGTTTCCATTGACAGAGACTCCGAGCGAACATCCCAACGGCAGCCTGAGAGTTGATACATCCCACTTAGGGCGAGCTAGCCGCCCTAGCTCTCTAGCGACTAGTCCAATGGGCCCAGTAGAGCCATTGCGTGCACCTTCACGACGGCCCCAACCACCTCCCCTCGATTTTAAGTTTCCGGCGACGCCTTCGACCGATTCAGCTAACAATCGCACCGTGCGCACTCCGTCACCGAAGTCGGCGACAACGAACGGTACATCATCAACCGGAGGAAGACCCACTGTTAGAGATGCGCAGGGTCTGACTGGACCGGCGCACCAGCAACTAACCCGCATTATATCAGCCACAAGCGTGAATGGGAGCAGCAGGAGCAGTGGGGAGTTCTACTCCGTCAGCGATCACTCCACTGAGACCCTCGGATCAGAATACACAAATTACTCGGTACAAAATGCGCGAGCTCCCCCTCCCATGCGGCATGCGCGACATCATTCGAGTGTAATTACATCTTCCTCCAAAGCCCCCCACAGCCAGGCGCTGCTGATGGGCTATGCGCAGATTAACGCATCATTCACGGTCGATGGGTCATTAGTGAATCAGTCAGCCTTCGACGAAGTCAAGCGAAAGGGAGTTGTTGGTGGCCAACCGGGTTCAGGCGGACTTCCTGGTCGACCAACGCCAACAGCCGAGCGACCACGTAAAACTGGTGGGTTCTGGGGCGCACTCAAATGGAACACTATCGAGGAATCCATCAACGGTCTTCTTTCAAATAACGAACTGGATGGGCTACGAGAGATGCGCGGTGTTACATCGTCGAGATCAATTCCGCTATTATCCACCTCGCAGTCGCTGCTCTTTGTTGACCTCCGGCTGGCACCAGGAGAGGAACAGTCATATTCCTTCTCATTCTCCCTTCCCAAAGGACTCCCGGCGAGTCATAAAGGAAAAGCAATCAAGATCTCATATAATTTGGTCATTGGAACTCAGCGACCTAGCGGGCTTAACGAGCCCCAGAAGGTCAACCGCATCAATATACCCTTCCGCGTTTTTAGCGGCGTGAATGGTAAGTTATATTATTCGCTTTGCTTTCCATCCCAAGTTCTCACGTTTTTATAGAAAAGGGAGATATTCTTGGGCATGATTTGATGTCACCTTATGTACTCCTACGGGATGAAGCGAGGGTGCAGAAGGTCGGGACAGTGATGCCTGTGACAACGAAAAACCAAAGTATCAGCAAATCTCACCATTCCGCGGCCGATTTCCTTGGTTTTGTGGACGAAATTTTGGAGCAACGTGCGCGTTCCAATACGTTGTTCCCACCTGGTGCTACGCCCTCGAGACGACCTAGCGTCGAAGGGTTACCCCAGACGCTTACGTCCAAGGATGTCATAGATTTTGCTATCCTCCGCAGCAACCAGGCCGTGAACTCTCGCCGCAGCCCCAATCGCTTTGAGATTGCCCGCGAAGGTAAACGTATCGCAGTGGTCGTCTTGAACCGGCCAGTTCACCGACTTGGAGAGACCATTATCGCCACCATGGATTTTGGAGATGCTACAATTCCATGCTACGCTGTACGTGCCTCGCTGGAGACGTCCGAAAAAGTCACCCCTACTTTGGCCATCCGGTCAAATGCCAGCATTCACCGTACCACGCGCCGCATCCATGCTTCTCTGTTCGAGAACACACTCCATGCCACACGAGTTGCTTTCAGCCCTGCTATCCCCGTCACAGCCACGCCTTCAATCTTGACGAGCGGTGTGACTCTCGACTGGGAACTACGATTCGAGTTTGTGACATCCAATGTTCGAGGCGAGCAGGGTGCCCCACCCTCAGGCACTCGTTTACTTGAGGCCTTGTCATCGGATGATCGCGGCACTGTGCTGTGTGCTATGGAGCATTTGAACTGTGAATCATTCGAGATCGCTATCCCACTGACCGTTTATGGAGAGACTGTCCGAGAACGACTGCCCGAGGAGAATGAAGGCTATCCAATCTAGAAAGTCTATATGTACACTTGACGTACACATGTGCTTGCCTGCCGCGCAGGTTATGTTTGATTCGATTTCGTTTCCTCAATATTCCCCTTGTGCCATCGAGGGAGAAACTCCCGCAAATATAAGCCCCATGGGGCTCTGCATTCCCATGTATAATTGATATTCAAATTGAAATGGAAAATAACTACATAGTACTACTAGTTAATACTTATGTATAAATATATATTCTTATGTACAGCTGTGACGTAGATGCTGGTAACTGGGGCAACGCGGTCAGTCAACGGATCGGATCTCACTTTATCAACTTTGGGGCTGAAACCCCGATAACATCACTCTCATTGCGCGTTTCTCTCAGACGTATCATCCAGAATCATTATTAGGTACGTATCATTGGCATTTGTCTACACGCCAGAATGTCAGCACATCAGCACATGTGATGGCACTCCTAATCTTGGACAGCAACTGGTTATCTGACATTGGAATGTAGGCACATCGCGATCAGCGCAAACCCCGCCGAAATAAACCCCTACCGAAAGGGATTACTTTTTTTTTCTCGAGAGAGAATATGGCTTCGTTCATCACCACCATGTCTGTCCCCGCTACCCCTCCCGCTGCCCATTTCCCTTCCCCTGAGGAGCCAGCCTCTCGCTCCCCGGAATCCCACCTCCCTTCCGTTGTCAGCCCTTCTGCCCTATATCAGACTACTCGCACTTCCCATATCCCCTTCTCGGACCCTCCATCTTACCTTTCGCCAGCGGTGCGCGCACTCAAACAGGGCTGCTTTGGACTAACACCTCCCAGCAATGCACGCACACGTGCCCCCTTCAAGCCTCGCTCGGCCGCCAAGGGCACGAGCAGTTATCAGCTACGACAGTTCGCCGAAGCCACACTTGGAAGTGGTAGTTTGCGCAAGGCCGTGAAGCTGCCCGAAGGCGAAGATCAGAATGAATGGCTCGCCGTCAATAGTAAGACACATCTTGTGAAGTTGTGCTGTATGCATCTGCTGATGTTTTGGCAATCTAGTTGTCGACTTCTACAACCAGATCAACCTTCTCTACGGGTCAATAACTGAGTTCTGTTCACCGCAGACATGTCCCGAGATGAAGGCTACAGATGAGTATGGTACTTCTTCGGCATGTCATTGACCCTCGGCTTACAAGTTTGGATAGGTTTGAGTACCTCTGGCAAGACTCGGAGAATTTCAAGCGGCCAACCAAGATGTCTGCCCCGGAATACATTGAACACTTGATGGCCTGGGTTCAGAGCAATGTTGACAACGAGCAAATGTTCCCCAGCCGGATCGGTATGTTTATCTAGTTGTCATCCGTTACATAGTAGATCTATCGCTGACCCGGTTTTTTTTTTCCTTTCCAGGTGTCCCATTCCCCAAGACCTTCCCCAGTCTTCTCCGTCAGATCTTCAAACGTCTATACCGTGTTTACGCCCACATCTACTGCCACCACTACCCAGTGGTCGTGCACCTCGGCCTCGAGCCTCACCTCAACACCAGCTTCAAGCATTATGTCTTGTTCATTGACGAGCACAAGCTGGCCAGTGGGAAGGATTTCTGGGGGCCGCTAGGTGATTTGGTGGATAGTATGTTACGCAGCGACTAAGGATTGGATCGGGAAATTAGGTAGTAATTGTGTTTTGCATCTGATCTCCGCAGTCAGGGATACTGACTGGTCTACGGAAAGGATATCTTAACGGCGTTTCGGGTGCGGTGCATGCATTGCAGTATTTTAGCTTGGACTTTCTGGCGTTTGGGGCTTGACCTGACGCGAAGACCGAAACGATGAATCCATGGATATTTCTTTATTTCTGAGTTTTGTAAAGAGGGCGCTTCTTTGATAATTTTGCGGGATATAGTAGCCTATGTAGGCATTAAATTAGACTACATATGTAGATTTTATACTTGTATGCTCCTGCAGCCACAACCATACAATGACCTAGACTGTCACGGGATTGGCCCTAATCTCATGCTTGTGTCTTGGTCCCAACACTCCAAGAGGATCCAGATCCATACAAACAGGATTTGGATAACTTGTTTGCCAGATTCGACTGATGATATTGCAGTGAGTGGTAAGATTCGCCTGTGTGGTGTATAGTAGAATCGACAACACCACCAGCAACGTCGAAGTCTTGCAAGTCCTCTAGCTCCAACTGACCACATAGATGTCGAAGATACATCGAAGCCGCCAAGTAATTATATAAACACGTGACTTGGTCCTTGTGTGCGTGCACGTGATCACGGGAACATTCGGCCCGGAGGTCTCAACCTTGCATCCTTGAAGCAAGCACTCCGAACGTCGATATCACCTCCCCATCCAAACCCTCTGTGTCTCTCCTCCCTCCTCGAGGCCACTCCTCCAGCCAATTGCACAATGATGTCCGCTCGCTTCGCCCGCGCTGGCCTCCGTGCCACCCAGTTCTCGGTTCCTCGCACCGCCGCCGTTAACGGCATCAGGTCCTATGCCACCCCGGCCCAGGAGACCCGCGCTCCCGTCGCTCTGTTCGGCGTTGATGGCACCTACGCCTCTGCTCTGGTATGCACCTCCATTGCTCGGTCTTGTCGCGACCGTGTGTTCGCCTTTTCGCGACGAACATCCCCGTCTTTCCCCGACCCCTCCCACAGTCGTGTTCCACTCTTGAAAAGCAATCTTCAATCCTCATCACAAACACTATAACCCATGACCGGAATGTATTCCCCTTCTAACCATGCTCGTGAATAGTACACCGCTTCCGCCAAGTCCGCTGCTCTCGACCAGACTGCCCGTGCTATCACCACCCTCGGCGAGGCCCTCAAGGCTGACAAGAAGCTCGTCAACATCCTCGGCGCCCCCATGCTCACCAACGCCGACAAGAAGGCTATCGTCGACGAGCTTGCTAAGGTTGCCGGTGCCGATAAGGCCGGTATCCTCCAGAACTTCCTCGAGACTCTCGCCGAGAACAACCGTCTCGGTTCCCTCGAGGGTGTCTGCGAGAAGTTCGCTACCCTGATGGGCGCTCACCGCGGCGAGATCGACCTCAACATCACCAGTGCTCAGGTACGCACTCCATGAGCTGTGTTTCGGTCTCGCAAAAAAAAAGATTTAAAGGATATGTGCTAAAACTTCGTCTGCAGGAGCTCGATGCCAAGACCATCTCCCGTCTTGAGAAGGCTGTTTCCAAGTCTCAGTTCAGCCAGGGCAAGAAGCTCAAGGTTGTCGCCAAGGTGCGTTGTACTAGATGAAATTTTTGTTTAGTGGCTGTTCACTAACTCTATTAATCAGGTCAACCCCGACCTCGTTGGTGGACTCGTCGTTGAGATTGGTGACCGCACCATTGACCTTAGCGTTTCTTCCAAGATCGCCAAGATGAACAAGGCTCTTTCCGATGCTTTGTAAATGTAAATTAGCCTCAGCGTTTGAGGGGATGGTTAAATTATAGCATATCGTCCCGGATGAACGGTAGCGTTCGTAGGGGAAAGGGGGGATTGGAAGATTCCCTTTTCTACCTTCATTTTGTTTTGTTCTCATTGTCAATTGCACAAATTCATCTATAGTTGGTGTCTTACAGATCGTTACTTGCCTGAGCCCTACAACGTACGAAGGACACCTTGGTCTAGCGGGTTGATAATCTGCAGTGTACATGTATTTATTATCCCTTCAATCCGCTCGTCTTGGTGTCTCTCGTGCCTTGTGTATCGCGTGGACCCCGCGTGCCGCTCTGATCGGCCAACCCACGCGGTGACATTTTATATTTATATCTGACTTCCCTAGGCGTGATACGCCTAGACACAGGGCGAGCAGGTACCTTCTTGAGAGGTTAATGAATGATATTCACGTTTACTTCGTTATCAAATGCACTGGAAATCAAGACTATATATACTCCGAAGATATGAATAGGTTGGAAAGGATAGATAGCAGGACATGCAGCATGTATAAAAAGGAAAGACCTCGGGAGGAAAGAACAGGGCAGTAGTCAGAGACAAGAAGATCGTTATTATCGTTCCCAGAAGCAACCAAATAGGAAAATGGACTGGAGAGAAGATAAAGGAGAAAGAGACGAAGGCACGTCACCAAACGGAAGACGAATGGAATGCAAAAAGATGGGTAACATCCATAATCCAATCAAGACTGTTCATTCTGCTCATTCTCCTTCTCAGCCTTCGTCTCAAACTCATCCTCATACGCAGCAATCGAAGCTGAGCTGCGCACCCGCTGCAGCTGACTCTCCACATAGTGGTCAACATGATTCTGGTTATCGGGGTCCGCAGTGCTACCCCTACGACTGCCCACACGACTAGGGCCATGACTCTCATAATCCTCATCCAAGACCGTCGACGCGGCGGGCGTAGCATCGCCAGAGTAGTAGTCACTACGGTTACCGATGGAACGTGTAGTCGACGAGCGACGGATAGACGGACGGTCCGAGCCGCGCGGTCGTCCAGAACGGGAGAAGATGTCGTCGAAGTAGTGCGATGCGGCGGCGAAGGGCGACCGTGGCGTCTGCGGTAGACGGCAGTTGATACCGGTGTCGTGGATGATCTTTGCGATCAGTCCTGTCCATCCGCACTGGTGCGATGTCCCCAGCCCGCGCCCGCTGTCGCCATCGAAGAACTCGTGGAACCAGAGATTGTCTTTCCAGTGCTCGTCGAAATCGAGGAGGTCCGAGCCGGCGTTTACGGCGCGGCGGCCTTCGTCGTTTCTGGCGAAGAGGTGCTGCATGCGGTGTTGCAGTTCTTCTGCGACATGTCCAAGGTGCATGTAGTCCCCTGAGCCCTTGGGACACTCGACTTGCAGGGTATCACCATAGAATAGGTGGAAGCGGAGGAGAGACTCGACGAGGAGGAAGTTAACACAGAGCCAGACGGGGCCGCGCCAGTTGCTGTTGCCACCGAAGAGAGAGGAGTCGGAGTCGCCGGGGACGTAGCCGACTTTAAAGGTTTGGCCGTTGACTTCCATGGAGTAGGGGTTGTCTTGGTGGAACTTGGACATGGAGCGGATGCCGTGCTCGGATAGGAACTCTGTTTCGTCGAGCATACGCTCGAGGATCTTGACGAGACGATCTTTACTGACGAGGGCTAGTAGGAGTCGATCATCTTTGCCGCGGTGCGTCATGCTGGCGATGTTGCGCTCCGCTATGTCTGGCTTGTTCTCGATGAACCAGTTCACTCGTCGCTTGAACGAGGGGAATTTGTTGATGAGCTCGGGCTCTAAGG
Organism: Penicillium flavigenum; assembly: GCA_002072365.1. Taxonomy (NCBI): domain Eukaryota; kingdom Fungi; phylum Ascomycota; class Eurotiomycetes; order Eurotiales; family Aspergillaceae; genus Penicillium; species Penicillium flavigenum. The sequence continues at coordinate 28,922 of MLQL01000077.1, read as the reverse complement.
TGAGAACCGCATACAGCGGGATCAAACCGACGAGGGACCTAATGGGTAGCTGCTGGGTCCATGGTCCACCGTAGGAGATTGCATCGTAGTAGAAGTTATCTTCTTCATTCCAGAGTGACTGCACAGCGTCATCGCCCGAACGGAAGGTCATTGCATCACTGATGAGTAGGAAGTGCTCGAAGAACTTGGATGCAATGTCTTCGTATATGCGACGGTGTTTGGCCAGTTCCAGGGCTATGTTGAGCATGGTCAGAGAGTAGAAGGCCATCCAACCAGTGCTGTCTGCTTGCTCAAGCACGCCGCCAGTGGGCAATGGCTCCGAGCGATTAAACAGACCGATATTATCCAGTCCCAAAAAGCCGCCTTCAAACACATTTTTGCCACCGGAGTCCTTGCGGTTTACCCACCAGGTGAAGTTAAGCAGCAGCTTCTGGAATACACGTTCCAGGAAGTCCAAATCCTGTCGTCCGTACATCTTCCGCTCAATCTTGAACGTACGGAACACAGCCCATGCGTGCACAGGAGGGTTCACATCGCCGAAGTTCCACTCGTACGCAGGCAGCTGACCGTTCGGGTGCATGTACCACTCACGGGTGAGGAGATCGAGTTGTTTCTTTGCGAAATCAGGATCCATCATAGCCAGTGGGATACAGTGGAATGCAGTGTCCCACGCAGCGAAGAATGGGTACTCCCAAGAGTCCGGCATCGATAAGATGTCGTCGATGTACAGATGGCGCCACTGCTCATTACGAATGCCTTTTCGGCCCGGCGGAGGAGGGATTTCAGCGGGGTCGCCGTTGCTCCATTGATCCCAGATGAAGTTGTAGTACTGCTTGCACCACATCATTCCCGAGAAGGCTTGACGCTGGATGTTGCGGAGATCATCGCTCATGGGCAGAGGGTTGAGGTGGTAGTAGAAGTCATCTGCGTCAGCACGGCGCTGTTCAATCACATCGTCGAGAACTTCTTCGTCGACGAATTCTTCCTTCTTACGTGACACTCTAAAACGGACAACGGCACATTCCCCGGGAGGGACTCCATCGCCGTTGTTGAAGGCGTACCAGGCAGCGAACTTGGTACCTTCGTTGTCTGGGTTGATAGCGCCCTTCTCCTCTTCGACTATATGGCGGTGGAATGCATCTTTGACATAGGGTGTGTCGTTCTCAGTACCCCATAGCAACTTGTTGTTACTCTCGTTCTCGGTGAACATCATCTGAGGCTGGATATCGTCATCACTAGATCCAACTGGAGGCGATGGCGCAAAGGAAACATATCGCTCGCCGATTGTGCTGTGCTCTGATTTGGCCACCATCGGTCCCTCCTTTTTGATAGATGGTCTTTCCTTTTTCTTCTCGTCGCCCCAGGACCACGTGTTTCGGAACCATACGTGAGGGACAATATGTAGATGGGCAGGTTCCGGGCCACGGTTATAGGCAATGACACGGAAGAGCAATTCTTCCTCATCGTCGGCCTCCTTAGCAGTCTCGATAAAGATATCCCAGTAGCGGTTATCTTCGAAGATGCCAGTATCAAGGATCTGATACTCTTTCTCCAAGCGTGAGCGCTTTGCGTTCTCATCGATGAGATCTTGATATGGGAACTTTCTCTGGGGGTATTTGTAGAGGAATTTCATGTAGGAATGCTATACTCCGGGGTCAGCATTGCTGGAGATGAACTGGATCGAGTTTATAGATGAGCTTACCGTCGGGGTGTTGTCCACATGGAAATGTGCCTCCTTGACACTCTCACCATGATTGCCCTGGGGGTTTGACAAACCAAACAGACGTTCTTTCAGGAAGTCGCTGTACTCCAGTCAGATTGCACGCGGGGACCAGACCAACAGCGTTCAAACAGGGTCTCGACTTACTCTTCGCCATTCCAAAACGCAAATGCAATGTTCTGTAGGCCGTGCGTATCAGATACACCGGCAATTCCGTCTTCGCCCCAGCGGAAAGTCCTCGATCTAGCGTGATCGTGGGTGAAGTAGCTCCAGGCGTCACCATCTTCGCTGTAATCCTCTCTGACTGTCCAACGAAAAAGCGGGCATTAGCCTGTTTCCCAATTGATGTTATGATTTGCAAGCTCTCACCTGTGGCCCACTGCCTCTCTGCCTATGCCAATCCAAGAGCTTTTAGCACTGCCAATATGTATGTTTCAGAGCTACCTGAGGGCTTGACTTACCACATATGGTCCCCAGCGCTGTTTTCAGTTAGCAGGGACTTCTTAAAAAGCTAGTCCGAGGTTGGAGAGATCTTACCTTCCAATACTTGGTTCTCTCGCGGTCTTGCTTTAAGCGCCTCTCTTCCTCTGTGATGACTTCTTTACCATCGATTAAAACCATAATAGCGATTGCGAAGAAACCAAGTTCCGAAAACAAAAAGTATATGGAAATGAAGAGGGGGAGGAAAGAAGACCAAAATGGAGGGGAATCTTGTTCATGCAGTCCGTGCCAACCCTGGAGAATGACGTGAATCACTTCCACGGGTCCACTCGGGTGGAGATTCGGGTTGAGTTAAATAAAGGCCTCTGGTTGGCCGATAGGAGTATGTTCGGTTCGGGCCTGGACAGGTCATGGACCTGAGGTGGTTTTTCCCGGAGCTTCGACTTTAATTCACACATTCCAACCTTGGAAGCCCTGGTGGTTATTATAATATTTCTAATCAGAGACTTCTGTCTCATTTCTGTTGATCTGGAATGTCCAAATGTCGGCTTCTGCCCGATTATTCTCGCGTTGAGGAATTGGTATCGAAGGAATGCCTTCTTATCTCCGCTGTTTGTACGGAGCAGCGCCGAAGCTGAGACAATCATGTTGAACGTAGCTCTGTGAGGCGACATATAGCAACAAGTCCACAATAAGCGACTAATGTTGAAGTTTAGAAGGAAAATCACGTAAAAAGAAATCTAGAGGGCTTTAGAACTAATAGATATTATGATCAGATAAAATTGAATATCCCCAGGTCCACGGGTATCCTCGCTCCACTTTCCATACTCAGACAAATATATACCCAGCACCTCTAACAAGCACAAAACCTTCCACATTCATGCGGGGAGCCTTCTCAGGGATCGGTGCAATTTCTGGTTCGACAGAGCCCTAGGAAGAAGAATCGGAACGCGACGGTGAAACAGACACAACACCCTACCTAGATGCTCTAGTCGAAGATGTGGCTACATCTATCTGAGAGAATGGCCCTGGCCCAAAAGCTGCTTGATGAAAACCATAAGGGATTTACACTCTTGTTCACTATTAACCCTCCCCATCCCAGGGACATTGCTCTCAAATGATCAAGAGACACCCCGAGTGAAAAATATATATTCTTATAAAATATCCTAAGATATCCTTCAGCCAAGAACCTTGAAGAAATCCTCTATCCAGAAAGGACTAGCTTCCTATCATTATCAAGGAAACAAGGAATCGTATGAAAGCCACAAAATTATGCCCCGCCAGGGGACTCAGCATCTGAAGCCCGTGCCCTCTGGTTTCTGCGCCTTGACCAGGGAAACAGGAACAATGACGGAAGTGGAGAGGGCGTCCGATTTCTGACAGGTCTCTCATTGGACATAGTAAATTCACAACTCGCCTATTTATCTTTTGGCTCGGGCTTGAAGGTGCAGGACAATTCCCGGCACTAGGTATATCTCCAGTTACTCCGGGCGAAAGAGGTACGCATTACGCCAAGGGTATAAATATGTAGATATCCCGGGTCTGGCCGTAAATCTGATTGAAAGAATTTCAATTTCAGGCACAAAGGCAAAAAAGAACGGGCGAATCGCATTGCCGTAGCAGTGCAAATGAGGGATGGCCTTGAGAAAAGAATTCCACGGCTAGATCCATACAATAGGGGGGTTTCTCAAAGGATGCCAGAAAAAAAAAAAAGATAAAACTAAAAAAATCATCCCAATAAAACAACCACGCCGACTGGAACATATTGCGTCTATCAGACGCGGCGCGGGTCCAATATCACGGATAGAGAGTTCCGCCCTGATGCGCTCGTCCCAGCCTTAATCTAGTATCGACTCCAGGGCCTGGTGGCCTATATTTTTGACCTTCCAGATCTTCACATTTGCAGACGTTCGGAATTCAATTGTTTCCCCGCTGCTCAGACTGCTCCGGCTGCTGCTCGTTGTTGGATCCTCCCTGGGAAACTGTTACACAGTCAGATCCCGCTACAGCGCAAACCCGGCCAGCTATATCAATCGGCCCGCAAAAATATCAGATTGAACGCTCACCCGCTGACTGGCCTTGTCCCCGGCTGGTTTGGGACGAAGTTTTGTCACCCCCGGTAGTCTGGGACTGGAGGCGCCTCTCGGCCTCACGGATGCGATTCTGCAGCTCTTCCAATTCGCGGTTCTGGATCAACATCTGCTGCTTCCTTTGAGTTTGAGATTAGCGTCATGAAAATGAGTATCGTGATGACAAGAGTCGCGTGCGATATCGATGGTAGGAAATTATTAAGTGCCACTCACTTCTGGTCGATAGTCTGGGAAAGGTTGTTGACATCAGAGTCTAGCATAAAGGCGCTATCTAAGGCCGACGAGAAGGCCTGCGCCATGGTCCTGGATGTCACGGTTAATGCCACTATTCGGAGATTCGCCAATATAAGGGAAACGAACGACTGAGGCCGGGCCTTCGGCTTCCACTCGCGGTCCATGTCAGACATCTTGTGTGGTGATTGTTTGACCTCTGGTCTCTCTGGATTCTTTAATCACAGAACGGGTCCCAACAGTTGAACGGCAGAAGGGCGTGTGCGACCTTGAGACAGGCGGGGCAAGAGCAAGTCGCGGAATTAAGGTATTAGGCGGTTTAGGTATCGTCGAGACCAGGACCAGCCAAGAATCAAGCACAGATGAAACTGAATCGAGGAGTTTGATGCTGTTTGGGGGCAAAAAAACAATGTCAGTTCTCTATACTTCTCGACAGATAAGCCACAATCTGGCGGGGAGGTGAAAGTATTACCGGGATATCAATAGTCGCGATGAACAGATAGAAGAGTGATAAGCAAAGAACTTTGGAGACCTGCCAGGAAGCTAAAGGGGGGGAAAAGAAGAAGGGGAGAAGTGCGAAATTGAGAGATGATCATAGCCCACCGACTATGTTACTAGTCGCGGTAATTGGAGGTCCCATATATCTCCACCGGCAAGGAGAGAGCTCGTAAGTGTTACAACTGTATTACAGGGGTTCTACGCCATTATTCGCATTTTAGGGGTTTTGGTTTCAGGGGTTGACGATTTTCATACATCTTTACTTCCATGGTTTATATGTTTCAAATGTTCTTATTTCTCAATTTCATATGTATCTGTTTATGATATGGGGAAATAGGGGTTGTACATACATAGTACATTATGTATGTACTTGGCTCACCTTATAAAGGGAATATAGGGAAGTAGGGAATTAGGAGACTTGCTTTGACAAAGGCAAAATAACCCCTGACGTGGGTTTTAAGGCAATTAGGGGCTTTCATTATAGTTCATAAGTAGTACTACAGTACTCCGTACATAGGCTCAATTTTACCAGAATATAAGGATGTAAGGCTGAAAACGTCTATGCTTTCAGATATCATAGAAACCATTCAGATTTATAGATTTATAGATCTTATATAGACAAAATACGTTGTACGTTGCATAACTTGCATTCTGGCAGATTCCTCCCTGGCAACTGGTCACATGACCTATACCATACAGTACAGTAGCACCGTGATGTCTTCCCCGAATTCCAATCTCCATTTCTATTTCCATCGTCATTTCAATTCTACAGGGGCATTTCATCTCATCGCTTCGTCTAGCCCTAAACCTGACGCGTCTTTACCTGATCCGTTGCGGTCGCCGTTCATTTTTTTTCCCGCTCAATTTTTCGCGCGGATAGAGTCAAGGTCTATGCGTATTGCGTTTCAAGCCTGTCGCGTTCACTATCTCTAATTACTAGCCAACCAAGCCAACCTAGTCCCCGAAGCTCGCAGTTCAGCGACACCAAAAAATTTCCGCGACCATCCTGATCGCCGACCACCGACCACCGTGGCCCCCATCCTCAAAGCCTTTTCCCCCAGTGGCCGACCGGACGGGCAATGGGGGATGCCTCCTCTGTCGACATACACTTCGTTTGAGTCCCTTCTGTTCTTCCAGTCCTTAGCGACTTCGGATTCCCGACCGACAAGTTTCGGTTCGATCTCAACACTTTTGCGAAACAACCAGCTCGTGCGCGAGAATGCCGATTTCGATGCCGATCGCCTGACACCAGAGGCGCTGGAAGATCTTTATGCGACGTTGATGCGCGATGGATTCAGTCGTGATGGTGCACTCCCGGTCAACGGTCGACCCGCAGATACGTCCAGCCCACCTAATCCAAAGAAACGCAAGATCTCCAGTCCGCGACCAGATGGATTGTCCGGTGGATTCACCCATGCCACGCTCATCCCAGAGCTAGTGGCACACCTTTACGCCAAATACAGGGATCTAGTCACCAGAGAAATCAGGGACGATGAGAAAAAATACACAGAGATCAGGGCTGAGCTGGAACGGCTACAGCAGGAGGACGACAAATCAGCCGCTGCGGCAGCTACCGCACCTACGACGGTGAAGCCGGTGCCCATCGAAGGGAAGGATGATGTTCTGAAGGAAGAGACGCCCCGCCCAAATGTACATGGTCGGACAGGTCAACCACTTGGGACGACCGTCCCGATCGCCCAGGACAAGGAAAAGCCCGAACCACAGCACATCGCGTTAAGTGTGCCCTCTACGACAAACGAATCCCCGAAAATACAACCTGCCCCTCCTGTGACCCAACCTCAAGCTCCACTTCCCCAAGCGCAAACCCCGACACCCAAACCGCAAGACATAGCTGGACAAGCATCTCAACCGCAGCCCACCACCACTCATCCCCCACCAAAACCGTCCATCCAACCTCCACTTGCTCCATCTACCCAGAAAGCCCCTCCAACCACATCAGCCGGGCCGCGAGTCACACCGGCACATCCGTCGCAAATCGCACCTCGTGCCAATCCCGTCCCACCTGCGCCCATCGTCACGGATAAGGCTGGGCCGTTGGCGCCGGCATCACAACGAACCCCCGCTCAGCCGAGTTTCCAACAGTGGCAGCTCGATCCTTCTCCCCACTCACCATATCCCGTCGTCTCGCCAGGTGCTACTACGCCTCAAGCAGCCCAGGCTACTGCCAAGCGACCTGTACCACCACTTTCCACTAACCCGCCTTTGCCAGGGTCACAAGCCCAGACCCCCCAACCTCCTGTTCCACAAACGCCCAGCGCCATCCCGTCTGCAGTTCACACGCCTGTCCCAATTGGCCTCCCACGTGTTTCTCAAACCCCGAGTGCGACATTCCCCTCTTTCTCCGAATCGCGGGCGTCCCATCCACGTCTGTCAATCGACACGCAAGGATCCTCCACGCCATGGAAGAGAACTCCTCGCCCGAGGGTTTCGCGCTCTCCGAGCTCACCGCCACGGCCACGGCCGGAGGACGTCAGTCCCATCAGTGAACGAAGCCAATCACCCGTTGATGCGATGGAAATGTCCCCTCCCCCGAGAATAAATCTAGGCCAACAAGCTCAATCTGTGGAAGATAAGAAACCACGACGCGGCCAGCCTGACACCAAACCAGCCCCCGTCGTAAAGACCGAGAAACTCACTTCAATGCGGAGGACGCGTGCCGCAAGTTCGGCCTCTTCTCGGAGTCGCGGGCCATCCATGGCTTCGCGTGATGGGTCTGCTGCGCCCTCGGAAGACACTGTACGTGAATCACGAGCAACGGGCCGCCGAAAGGGTGCAGCTGCTACCGCCGACGAAGGGACCCCGAAACCGCGGACAAAACGTAAACGTGGCGCAAGTGAAGCAGTGGAACTTGAACCCCATCCTGCGGACATCCCGAGATTCGACACGACTCAATATGTCATGGCTACGCGCAACTTCCACCGGACCGCGGCACCAATTATGAACGATGTAGCTACCCACAAACTTGCATCGATCTTCGCAAAGCCAATTAGCGAGCGCGATGCCCCTGGCTACCACGATCTCATCTATCGGCCATCTGACCTGAAGTCGATCAAATCTGCCATCCACCAGGGAAGCAAAGCCGTCGCTACCGCTGGAGAATCAGCCAGCACTCCAGCTGGGGATGGCGAGTCTCCCGCTCCTGGTGGCACACCATCCAAAAGCGGCGTGCTCATGTTGCAGAAGAATGAAGATTTCATACCCCCCAAGGGAGTTGTGAACTCTGCACAGCTGGAGAAAGAGTTGATTCGAATGTTCGCCAACGCTATCATGTTCAACCCAATTCCTCAACGAGGATTCGGACCCGCTTTCCCCATGTCTAGTGACCGGGGTTCGCGCGAGAGTACTCAACTGGGCGATTCCGACGAGGGTGGTATCATCCAGGACTCGCTGGAGATGTTTGAGGATGTTCAGCAGGCTGTTACTCGATGGCGGGCTGCTGAACGCACTGCCGATGAATTGGCTAATAAGAATGTCCTCTCCCTTCGGCGTGGAAGTGCCAGTGATTTCAACACTGACAGTACTGATGATGTGAAGGGGTGATTGATTTCGAACACCATCTTGTATTATGAACTTTGTATTTGATTAGGATCTGTTTATTGGATTTGGAAATGAAATGCCATGATGTCTTTCGTCGGTGCCTTCGATAGCCCGGCTGTTATTAATACTCTTGTTCTCTGTATTATACTCTCTACTTTCGTGATAATATAAACGGAAACATATCAACGTGTATATCATTGTCATAACCTTCCAGCCAGAGCCAGTCCTGCTGCCCTAAGTCTATAATGGGGTATATATTTTCTATTTTTGAAGTCAACCTCTTAAGCCTGCTGCGGCTTCGTCCGCCCAAGCCCCTCCTTCGCATAAAAGTCCATCGGATACACGCCCTTATTCTCCGTATCCCAGTTCTCCCGCACACCCAGCGCAACAAGCGCCTCATATGGTGTCAGCAGCGGCCGCGGGAACGCATATCCCCAATCAATACTCAACCGCGGACAAGCAATCTGCACCCAGCATTCCACATCCGCCATAGACGCCAGCTTCCCAGGGAAGATCTCACTCAGCAGTAAGTTAACGATTGGAATCCCGCGTTCGCGTAGGTGTCGCTCGATCATCGCCATAGTGTGCGGGTTACCCTGTCGACCGAGCGAGCCGAGGATAATCCCCCACTTTTTCGCGGTTTTGGCTGTGGCGATCGCGTCCCGGCGGATAGTTTGCATCTCCTCGTGCTCATAGCTTTCGCGTGTCAGGGTTCGCGAGTACGGATCGTACCGGTAGGCTGGGATGGAGGGGTTGTGGATCATGGCGGATTCGAGGTGGAAGCGGCCGTCGCCGAGGTAGAGGATTGCGTCAATTTCGGTTTCGGAGAGTTGGGGTGATGTACAGCCGAGGATCTCGCCTTTAGAGAGTGGTGTGATTTGTGGAATTACGACGCGGAAGCCGGCACGCTCTAGCACGGGTTTCAGTCCGTGTAGCGTCGCGTTGAATTGGATCGTGCCTACTGTCGCAATCGACTGGCCTGGCTTGAAGTTGCGCTCTAGCGTTGCGAGGAGATGGCTTGTGTCGATGCTGATGTCCACGAAGATGTAGAGCGTTTTGATCTGGGTTACGTCGACTGGGATCAGGCAGCTGTGCGCGTAGTGTACTAGCAGATCACATCCTAGGGCGCGCGCTGTGTAGTCGTCAATGCAGCAGGCGCCGTAGGTGACGTCGCCCATGATGAGGGTTTCGATTCCAGGGCAGAACTGGGTTAGGATGTCGGAGATGGTGGTCGCGAAGATGAGGAGTCCCTCTGGGAATTGGAGGGCTACTCGCTTGGCTCCTGATGTGCGGACTCGGTGGATGGTTTTCGGAATCTCGAATGAGTAGTTCTTGGGGAGAAGCTCCATTGCTTCTTGGATCTCGGGATCGTTCAGAATCTCTGGCGGCACTTGGTTGAGCGTGCGGGGAGTGCGTCTGGGAGCGGCTGGAGCAAGTGGAAATTAGCATATGCATCTCAATCGAACCAGAGTAAGATAAGTACCAGTTTGCACGGCCGTGGACTCAACATCTTTCTGACTGGTCGTATCCTTCTGGGCTTGGGCATCCGCTGTTCGTCGTCCGACAAATCTCTTCTTTGGTTGCCGCATTTGAGGGGCGGATTGTGAGCCATCCTCAATAGAGGGCGCAGAGATACTTGGCTCCATTATATCCAGTTGTAATATGTGTCAAAAACTTCAAAAGTTGGACTTCCCACTGATCTTGATAATCGTCAAATATTTATCATCCCACTTCTTTTTTCTGCCGACTGACTCAGCAGGAGGTGGGGGTGATCAACTAGTCCGGAAGTGGTAAAGCGCTCTCCGCATTCTCGGCCTCCTACTGTTCCATCCCCAAAGCTTTCCCTCTTACCTGCTATTTCCTTTACAATTCTGGTTTCTCTGATCATACAAATTGTCCTAAACTTAACCATGATGACAGCTCGCCCCAGGTTGAGTTTGTTCTCAGCCCTGCGCTCTCCATATTCTGCACGCCGCTTCGCAACCGAGTCGCGGTTAACCTCGGACCATGTCCGCATCGTGGAGGTTGGCGCTCGGGATGGACTGCAGAATGAGAAGAAGTCCATTCCAATGAAAACAAAGCTTGAGTTGATCGAGCGACTGGCTAAGACGGGTGTTACTACCATTGAAGCTGGCTCATTTGTGCCTGCAAAATGGGTCCCCCAGGTATGATCTTGCTGAGCAGCATCGTGTGGTACGGCGATTTCGGGCACAGAAAGCTGATGATTTGGTTACATAATGACAGATGGCAAGCACGGCTGAAATTTGCGAGCATCTTCTCACAAAACCGCCCAAAGCACAGTCTACAATTGCATACAACTATCTTGTCCCCAACATCAGAGGACTGGAGAACCTGGTCAAGATACTTGATGAGACAGGAGTCCCTGCGGACGCGACTGGAGAGACATCGAAGGCAGCGACAACTACAGAGGTGTCTCTTTTTGCAGCAGCAACGGAAGCTTTTTCGAAAGCTAATACGAACTGCTCCATTGCCGAGTCACTGGAGCGCATCAAACCGATTGTCTCATTAGCAAAGACCAAGGATATCCGGGTACGCGGATATGTCTCTGTCGCACTAGGATGCCCCTATGAAGGGCCCGATGTGGATCCTGTCAAAGTGGCAGATATTACCGCCACACTGCTGGAGATGGGGGCTGATGAGGTCTCAGTGGCGGACACAACGGGCATGGGCACCGCTCCCCGGACTATGGAGCTTATGCAGGCACTCAAGGCTGCTGGCATCGCTAATACAGATTTGGCGTTGCACTTCCATGATACCTATGGACAGGCCTTGGTAAACACAATCGTCGGGTTGGAGCATGGTGTCCGTATTTTCGACAGCAGCGTGGGCGGGCTTGGTGGTTGCCCATATTCCAAGGGCGCGACGGGGAATGTGGCGACAGAGGACCTTGTGCACACTATTCACAGCTTGGGGATGCACACGGGAATCAGCCTGGATGAGATGTCGAAGATTGGAGGTTGGATTAGTGGAGAGTTGGACCGAGCTAATGGTAGCCGGGCTGGAAAGGCGACTCTCGCTCGTCTCGCGGATGAAAAAGCGTCGCTTTGATCAATTTGCGGTATAGCCTGTGCCTGTTATTGTTCGGAGTGTTTATTAGTTCCCAACGGGTTTCATATATTTGCCAACACCACACAATATGCTTTGCATTGTCAGCCCAAGCCGTTTTGTTTATGTACACTGTAGATGTGATCAACTAGAACCAGCACCCACCTCCCCATTTCCGGTTATGGAGACATTATATCCCTAGGCAAGAAACACCAACGCCGACACGATGCAAATCTCTCTGGTCAAGCTGGGGCCACTCAGAAATCAGTGACGCGGCCACCATAGCTCCAATCACCAGCTGCGCCCCATCGCAGAGGCTCATTCTTTGGTCCACCAACTTCGCCAGTCTTGGGATTCTTCTCGCCCTCAAACTCAGGCTGCAGTCCCTTTGGCGCATCGGGGTGAAGCTCGCCACCTTTGCCGTCCGCCTGAATCTCGGCCTGTGGGGATTGGTTGACCTGAGGTGTGCTGAATGCGCCAGTCGAGCGCTTCTGGAGTTGTTCGAAGATCTCCTGTTCCTCCTTCGGGAGGCGCGGAGGAGCCGGGGAGTCTGCGAAGGGCATGGGCTTGTCGCCGCCGCCCTGACGCAGGAATCGAGTTGTGGAGAGTGGCCGGACTGCGCCGCGCGCTGTGGCAGTCGAGAGGATTGAACGGCGAATAACGAGAGAGTACACCATTGTCTCTATGTAAGAGGGGAATGACAGGTCCAATGAGGAAGTTGTACGATATACGGGGGAGCTCGGGACCTCGGGGTTGTTGACTCACTCCACCGATGTGACTAAGACTGCCGATCCCGATATCGCCTTTTATTTCTCCCGGCAGTGCGCTGATCTGACCAGACGGTTCTCTTGCGATCTTCACCTCCCTTTTGCTGCAGATTAGCTTTTGTTTTTCCTTCTATTTTTACAAATCAAAAGTTTGCCATGTCTGCCCTCCGTGTCGCCGCGCGCCGTCTGCCTCGCGTACCCAAATTTGTCCCTGCTATCGAATCACCAGTACAGCGCCGATTCGCGACTACGTCCAATGCCCCTCAAAATGTGAAGTCCCAGGTTAAGGTATGTCTGACGAAAAGTGCCAGGACAACGTTCAAATTGGAAAACTAACGATCATATAGAAGGAGGCAACTCTTCCCAACCCCGACCCTTCGGCGGACTCAGTTACGGCGTCCTTCATCAACGAGCGGGCTCCTTTCATGGTGCCGACTTACGTTCGCCCGGCTCCGATGATGATGAAGGGCCAGGGTTGTTACTTGTGGGATATGGAGAACCGACGTTATCTAGACTTGACGGCGGGAATTGCAGTTAACTCTCTTGGCCATTGTGACCCGGAGATTGCGAAAATTATTGCGGAGCAGGTGCGAAATGCTTTTATGGACCGTATATTGATCAATTGCTAAAGAAAAGTGCTCAATTCAGGCTGAAACCCTCATCCACGCTTCGAACCTCTATCACAACCCTTGGACCGGTGCTCTGAGTCAATTGTTGATTGAGTTGACTCAGAAGTCCGGTGCTATGCGCGATGCCTCGCAGGTCTTCATCTCCAACTCCGGAACCGAGGCTAACGAGGCTGCCATCAAGTTTGCTCGCAAGACCGGCCGCACTCTGGACCCCTCAGGTGATAAGCACGAGTTCGTGTCCTTCAACAACTCGTTCCACGGCCGCACAATGGGTGCCCTCTCGGCCACCCCCAACCCCAAGTACCAGACTCCGTTCTCGCCCATGATCCCCGGTTTCAAGTACGGAGATTACAACCAGATCGACCAGCTCCAGACTCTTATCACGGATAAGACATGCGGTGTCATCGTTGAGCCCATTCAAGGCGAGGGCGGTGTCAACATCGCTACCCCCGAGTTCCTTGTCGCTCTCCGCAAGCGCTGTGATGAGACCGGAGCCGTCTTGATCTTCGATGAGATCCAGTGCGGTTTGTCCCGTACTGGTACTCTCTGGGCTCACGCCCACCCCTCTCTCGCCCCGGCCTCTGGCGAGGCTGCCCACCCCGATATTCTGACCACCGCCAAGGCTCTTGGTAACGGCATTCCTATTGGCGCCACCATTGTTTCTGGCAAGACGGTTGGCCAGCACATTAAGACCGGTGATCACGGCACCACCTTCGGCGGTAACCCATTGGCTTGCCGTGTTGCTCACCACATCGTCGAGCGTCTCGCTGAGCCTGAGCTCCAGCAGTCCGTCCAGACCAAGTCCGATCTCTTTGTTTCAGGCTTCCAGGCCATGCAGCAAAAGTTCCCAGGCGTGATCTCCGAGATCCGCGGGCGCGGCCTGATCCTGGGTCTTCAGCTCACCCCAGAATACACTGCTAAGGCTGGTGATATTATCACCGCTGCCCGTGAGCGCGGCATGCTGATCATCACTGCTGGTGAGGGTTGTATCCGATTCGTCCCCGCCTTGACGATCACCGAAGACCAGATTCAGACTGGTCTACGGATCTTGGAGCAGGCTGTGGATTCGGTTGTGGCCAAGTCATAAGTGTCTTGTCCTGAATGCCGGTTATGATTTTGTTTTCCTTTTTTTTTCCCTTTATACCATCTTGCGTTGGATATGACAAGACATATTTTCATCATAGAAACTAGAGCAATAAAGGAAAAGTGTCGTGTGTCCATTGTTCCTATGTGGAGAGGCCAAGTCTCAGCCACGTGTAGGCGGAAGGCGGTGGATCGCGTGGAGATAAGGAGTCGTCACTCTTCGCACTTGATTCGATATGCCCCCGTATTCTATCCTGTCTGTTTCTCCTGAATATTCAATTAGAATAAATCATGGATTGAATATCGTCTGTCACTTTGCTGTAGTTTCTTATCAACTCCCAACGCAACAACCGAATGCCTCTCACAACATCCGATGAGGATGCTGCAACGCTTTCCTCCCAAGAGCAATCTTCTTCTATCTGGAGGCGTTTCGGCGCCCGTCTCAGTGGTGCCTTTAGCGGCGCAGACCCCCGAGTCTGCGTCGCTTTCTGGCTCTTCGGTGCGCACCCTCAACTAGCCCTAGTTGATCAGCTGAACTGACACTTACACCCGGCAGGCCTTATCAACAATGTCCTATATGTCATCATCCTCTCCGCAGCCGTAGATTTAGTCGGACCCGATATACCTAAAGGCGTCGTTCTCCTCGCGGACGTGATTCCGTCATTCGCAACGAAGCTTCTCGCCCCGTATTTCATCCATCTGGTCCCCTATTGGGCACGCGTCCTCGTTTTTGCCTTCCTGTCATCCGTGGGCATGCTGGTAGTCGCCATGAGCCCAGGGTATACCGATGGAGGAACGATATCGTCCAAGATTGCGGGAATCGTCCTGGCTAGCCTTTCTTGCGGCGCTGGGGAGCTGAGCTTTGTGGGTCTCACGCACTTTTATGGCCCGTTCAGTCTGGCTGCGTGGGGGAGTGGCACTGGCGCTGCTGGGCTAATCGGAGCTGGCGCTTATGCCCTCGCAACTTCGGCGCTGGGTTTCTCTGTTCATGTCACGCTGTTGGTTTCGGCCTGCTTACCGGCAATTATGGTTATAAGCTTCTTTGTCGTTCTACCTAGGTCCTCCCTGAGATCTACTGAATCCGGCCCTGATAGATATCGCGTTGTTGAAGGCGGGGGCCAGGTGGAGGAAGATGAAATGGATGATGGCACTGGTCGAGAAGACGAAGGGCTGTTGGGAGTGTCGCACAACTCCCCCGCCCGCAAGTCTATCCATGTCAACCAAGGCCGTTCCTGGCAGGACCAGACACGCATAAATCTACGTCGCATCAAGGGACTGTTCATTCCGTTGTAAGTACCCGAGTCTTTCGATTCTCCTAAATCTAGGCTGACAAATATCTAGCATGGTCCCCATGCTACTGGTCTACATCGCCGAGTACGTGATAAACCAAGGTGTGGCTCCAACACTGCTTTTCCCGCTGAGAGAATCGCCCTTTGAGCACTTCCGCTCTTTCTACCCTACCTATAATGCCATCTATCAGGTTGGCGTCTTCATATCCCGCTCCTCAACCCCATTCTACCGCATTCATAATCTGTACCTGCCGTCTCTCCTGCAGGTGGTCAATCTTGTGTTGCTGACCCTCCATGCTCTGTTTGATTTCATCCCCAGCGTATGGATTGTGTTCATCATTGTTTTCTGGGAAGGTCTCCTGGGTGGAGTGGTATATGTTAATACCTTTGCTGAGATTGCCGATCGTGTTCCTAAGGAGGACCGTGAATTTTCATTGGGGGCTACCACTGTCAGTGACTCGGCCGGTATCTGCATCGCGGGCTTCCTCAGTATGGGGTGGGAGGTCTCGTTGTGCAGTTGGCAGGTTGGACATGGGCGTGATTATTGCCGACAAAAGATATAGAATAGAGAGATCTGTGCACATATATCCACAGAGACTTCGTCATAAAACATAAACCTGGAGAAGATAAAAAAGGAATCAACCCCGGAGTGTCAGCTGATGTCGTCACTGGCATGTGAAAGTGGGACTTTGTTGACATGTGATTCAGCTCCAGGACCCTTCGCCAATGACAAGGTTGCATTACTTGAAAAGCACTGCTGATTGATGGCATTATGTCCTTCATTGTGGGTGGCCTGGCTGAGGTTGTCTTTGGTTCTGTTTGTCATTATTCTTTAGACTCAACCTTCATGCATTCATTTCCTGGCTTCAAATAGACTGCACAGTACAGGCTGAACTTGTTAGACTCAGCCCCTAGTTTCGAGAAATGATAGGTATGCAACATGCAATCCACTTGCAACCCACTACGGAGCAGGCTAATCGATATTCAGACCACGTCTTAGGGAGACCCTCGACCCGCCTCCGCAAGATCCAAGTATTTGCCGTTGTCTCTTTCTGGTCAGTATACTTATTAAGGTACAGCATAATCCACTCTACAACAGCCTCGCAGGTTCTAACCATCGAGAATTCAATAGAGCAGATAAACATGGTCCACCGTTTATTCGATCCCTATCGTCCCGCTTCACGGGAAAGTTGACAACATGGCAGACAACTGTTATCATATTCCTCTGGCTCTACCTCAGCCGGAATTTTGCCAAGATCGTCGGGCTCGAATGCCCTGAACCATTGGCAAACATGTACTCGCGGTCCTTCTTTCGAGCAACGTGGATTACCACTGGTTTGGATGCTGGATTTTGGACCGCGATGAACATAAAGCCAAAATGGTTACGGGATATAGCCTCACTAGTCTTCACAGCTTACTATTTGATTGCGGCTGAACAGGCTGATGAGAAAGTCCGCCGGGTCCGTGCTACCCTGACACTGGAGCACCTGCGCGTGTCTTGGAATAAGGCCACCAGTCCATATCTGTGGTCATTGGCGAAACTGCTACGGCCGCGAATGACTCAATTCCCGGCTCGAGCGATTCGTATTCCTCGCCCGGGGCAGTCTGTTTACACCGATCCAGTAAATGCGTGGCTGTATTTCGATGGTCCGTTAAGTGCGCTCCGAGATCAGAGTCTCATTGTGCTGGATGTACCTGGCGGTGGGTTTGTGGCTATGAGTCCCAGAAACTCAGAGGACAAGCTATTGTCTTGGGCAGGACGGCTAAAGGTTCCCATCCTGAGCGTCGACTACAAGAAGGCACCAGAATTCGCATACCCATATGCGCTGCACGAATGCTATGATGTCTACCATAGCATCATTGCCACGAACGGTCGTTGTATGGGGCTGAGTGGTAAGACTCGTCCTCGGATTCTTGTCACTGGTGAGAGCGCCGGTGGAAACCTGGCAGTGGGCATGACCTTGATGGTGTTGCAGTCTGCGACGTCTCAGGGCTGGCGTGGCGATGATGTGCTTCCGGCCCCGGATGGTGTGGTTTTGGGATACCCTGCCTTGAACATGAGGGTTGAGAGCTGGATGAGTGATGAACAGATGTCTCTGATCCAGGAGAAGAGCACACGCCAGACAAACCGCAGTGTTCTGCAACGGAAACAAGATCAATACCGTAAACTCACACCATTCACGTCGCCAGGTCACTCGGTCGAGGATCTAACTGCTATCTCACCACCGGAGAAGGTGAAGGATAATAAAGAAGCCAATGTGGCCACTGAAGCAACCAAAGCACTGGCAAAGAAACTCGAAAAGAGCGAGGACTTAGCCCCGAAGCCTGTTGCTAAAGCAGAAGACGAAGTCAAACCAATCAAGACCAGACTAGCCGTCTCGTCCATGATCACCTACGTCCATGACCGCATCCTCACACCTGAAATGACACGTGCGATGATCATTCTATACATCGGACCCCATCATCGCCCTGACTTCAATACCGATTTCTTCCTGTCTCCCGTCCTGGCTCCAGATGCACTACTTGCCCGCTTCCCAAAAACATACATCATGACGGGAGAGCGAGATCCTCTGGTTGATGACACGGTAATATTTGCAGGCAGACTGCGCCAAGCAAAACTCCATCACTTCCGTGAGCGCCAGGACCTGGGATTGGAGAGGTCTAACCGTCCCTTCAATGAGAGAGACTACGTTGAGATCTCTCTTATACCTGGTATTTCGCACGGCTTCATGCAGATGGCTGGCTTCTTCCCCGACGCATGGAAGTATATCCATCGCAGCGCGGACTGGCTTGAGAGTCTGTCTCAGAAGACCAAGATTGATAATCTCGAGGCGGACCTACTTTACGCTGACCGAGGTGTGAATGGTTCAAATGCCAATACTACCCTTAAATGGTCCGGCCCTGCGGAAGTTGAAGCAAATGCTCCAAAGAATGGACGTAACCACCATCGCAAGTTCACGGGCGAGTCTTCAGGTGATGACGACAGACCACTGGAAATGAGCATGAGCAAGATCACATCCGTTGCTGGTAGCGAGGATGCATTGACATCAAAGCCTGAACACCGCACGCGGCGGAGGAGATCACGTTCCTCTTTTGCTTCCTCGCGAGTCACTGGGTTTACATCGTTGGGAGATGACCGCAATGCTAAGGAGGATTTCATCGCTAAGCTCCGATGCTTGGAGAGAGCGGCTCGTTCGCCGAACCGTTTCGATCCTGATGAAACGAATAGTGCCCCTGAAAGCCCTGGTGCAGTCCGTCCGAGAGGACGAAGCATCGCTTCTCTTGACAGCGAAGAGGATTTGCTCGATCGCCGAATGAATGGGCTCGCCGGTGGATTGATGGGGATCGGGGAAGGGGCACAAACTCCCGGGCTTTGAGGATTTGGGGTTACGATTTACGACTGACGTTTGGGTTCATTTTCGGTTTAGAGTAAGATCAAGCATTCGTGTTCTAGAAGTATATGCCTTTCAACTGAACCAGAAGATATGTAGGACTTGCCTGGTAATTCGTTCACATAGATGTGGGTGAGATGGAGAAGCGGAACCTTGGAACGCACCGCACGTACATTGGAGGAATCAGATTTGGATTGGCCAACCTTGGAAGGTAGTTTCACTTGGTAACGATATTCCTAGGGCCTCCTTGATGCCTTCCTATCTGTCACAACAGCCCTCTAGGCGTGGAAGGTGAGATGGTCACATGTAATAATCATAGAATATGCTGAGATATGGGAAGTGGAAAGACATCCCAGTCGACAGGCTCAATGGCGCGAGTGGTTCATTCCCGGTGAGCCCCTTCTCTTTCAGCAGGACAGCCCGATCGTCTAGAAACGCTTTGTATGCCGGCTTCGGAACAGTCTTATCTTTGTTCTCCCAGACTTGATACTCGACTTCCTCCACACTTGAAGTTGTCGTGTAAAGTTTTTGCTTGGTCTGACTCTTGGAGATGTTTGTTTTGATTGAACAAACTCCAATACCTCCATTAGCGGGATGTGTAGTTTGCGCATAAGATAGGCAATGGTGATCGTTGGCGATCGTGAGATACCAAGGTCACAGTGAACCATGATCGCCTCCAGCTTGTTATCCTTTGTGTGATCATCATCGATAGGTAAAGACGTCAACGAGAAAAGATCCGGGGATGCCAGTTGCTTGATAAAGTCGCAAGTGTCGTTCAAAATAGACAATGAGGTCTTGCGTTGACGAGTCTACAATCTGAACCCATTTATGATGATGCTCTGGAACTGTCCTTCTTGTGTGAGACCTCCACCGTCCCCATGATTCATCAGAAAGAGAGACAACGGCTTTGATACGATTCTCTGCAAGCATCTCGATGTTCCATGAGGACTGGACATTTCCAAGAATGAGACCAGGAACAATCTGCCTCGTCCGGGGGGCGTATGCGTTCTGCCATTTCTTCTGCTTTTCAATTTCCTTCTCGCTTTCATTTCGGATATCCTTTTCTGCAACATTCTCACTCATGGTTCGTGCTATGTTGCCTGCTCTTTCCTTTGAATACGTACCCAGGTACATATGTATGTATTAGGTACAGTGAAAGTGCCACTTTCCACTTTATGCTGTACTTCTTATACTTCTTATCGTTCCAGGGTTCTCAACCAGTGTCTATGGCTGATTAGGTAGGTAATTGGATAATTGAAACAGCTTAGCGCTTACGGAAGCGTTATATCCAAGATGAAATGTCAGTTTGGATGAAATGATGGGGAGATTTTATTCTTTTTGACTGCTTGATAATGGGACATGTTGCTAATGTACAGAACAGTCTATGGCATTGAGAACGTTCTCGTGATCCACGATCGAGCATGTCACCTTCAATCTCTGTGATACTTACATCAACCACTTCACTTTGCGCCCCGCTGCAGAATCGAGATTAAGGGTAGCCTCAAGTCGTGCCCACACCACAGCCAACGTCGCCACAACCAGCAAGACACCGACCATAATGCTGGTATGCTCATAATTTCGCGGACCGACAGTTTTCTCGTGGCTTCCGCGGATCAACGCACCCGCAACTGGGGTGCCAACTAATGTGGCAAAGCCTCTTACCATATACAGCAAGCCATTGACACTGACAAAGTTCTGCACACCGAACAACTCCACCAGGCTAGTCGGGAACAGAGCAACGTACGCCGATGCAAAGATGCCATAGAGTATTGTGAATGCGATGAACAGTGTACTTCCGGTAGATTGTGTAGCGGATAGACATGACGGAAGCCACAATGCAAGAACAGAAACGGCTGAGATGAGCGTTGTTAATACCAGGGTGTTGAGTCTTCCCATACGGTCAGCTGCGTGACCGATGACGACCTTGCCTAGCGCATTTGCAGCGTTCGAGATGGCAATGAAGTTTGCCGATGTTGCCTGTGAGTAGCCTAGTGTACGGGCAAAAGACGCGAAAAAGAACACAGGTGTGTAGTATGCAGCAGACTGCAATGCTGCACCCAGAGCATGAGCGACGAATTTGCGGGTTCGAACCACGCGCCAGTCGACCAACGGAAGGCGGAAAAAAGTCGACGAACGGGAAGAAGCAGCGTTCTCGGCTTGAATACGAGTGATCTGACTAGCAGGCCAGCGTATAAATGTCCCCGAGCCGCAAATGAGTGCGAACGAGATGCCTGCCGTGACGCGGAGTGTATTGCGGAACCCCACGGACTCAATGAGGTATCGAAAGGCAAGTGGCCACGCAACACCGCCTATTCCGGTTCCTGCGAGAATTATCCCCATCGCTAGTCCGCGGTGCAGTGTGAACCAGGTCGGTGCCACGGTTACAGATGGCATGTAAGTGAGGCATGTGGCCATACCGAGCAGAATGCCTTGGGTAAGGATGAATTGCCACAGGTGTTGACTGAAGCTTGCGAAAAGCAGAGCGCTTGAATGGATTGTTCCGCTAGCCCAGATGACATATCGAGGGGGGTATTGCTTTGTCCACGCTGTTGCGAATGGAGCGCCGATAGTCATCAGTGCGATTGAAAGGGTGCCGATCAAGTCAATTTGAGCCGGTGTTGCGCCGGTGAATGGGGTGTTTTGCTCCTTTGACATGGAGTCGTAGAGCTCTTGGAAAACGCCGAATGCGAAGTTAATCCCGCATCCTGTAAAGACGAGGGTCGTCGAGGCGATGATAATGATGGCTGATTGGCTGCAGTTGTCAACTGGTGTTAATCCAGGTATCCTGGTGGCGACTGCGGTACATACAGACGAGCTTTTGGGGTCGCCAGATTGGCTCCATTGACCTGCATGGGCGTTAAAGAGGGCTCCATCTTTCAAAGCAGTCTAGTGCTTGTTTCTGATGGGGGTGTGCGTGCGTGGTGTCAAAATTGCGGGCGTGAGAGTTTATGTGGGTGTGGGGGCTGAAGCTTGAGAACGTAAACGAAGTGAGAGAAAAACCTTGGAAGATCATTCATGTCCTTGAAAACGAAGTTCCAAGATTACCCTTGGCATTTAAGCTTATATCAACCGTGGACCCGGTTTAACCCTAACCTTCTGAGTCATTGCGGGGTATACGAGAACTAACCTAGATGACCGACTTTCGTATGCAATTATATATAGATAAGAAGCACTAATGCTGCCATAAAAGCCATCTTTATAGCTTTATGGGAGCAAAGAACAAGCCCCTCAGAGGAGTAAAGCTAGACGCATGGGTCTGACGACTGCCTATGCAAGCAACCTTGGAATGCCTGCCTGAGTCATTAAATTTTCATTAAATTGGGAGTCTGGAAATTTGTCTCAGGGTACAAGGCCTGTAGCCAATATGTTATTTCATCATGTTCTATGTCTTGGTATCAAGAATAGGTGAAAGTGAGTATTTTGTCTTGTTGTTCAGACAAAGACCAGATTCGCTTTTCTAGCACTAAAAAACGTCTTGTAACATCGTAACGTTCATTGACACTGAGGGTAATTATATTGAAGAATTAAAGGCATTACCTGAAGAAATTAATGAAAAATCATTTGAGGGAACTGAATCACCTCGAATCTTTGCAGTTGACGAGCAACAGCCGCCGATACCAAACAATATCCCACGCTAGATGGCACAATTTATTGTCGGCAATATCCCACAAAGACAGGGAATGAAAATATCCGCTTCTAAGACACATGTGCCTGCCTGCTCTAAATGGGGGAATACTCCCATGTTTGCTACCTTGTTCCCATCTTCCGCGAATACGTACTATTTCGACCCTATATACCGTCTGACTCTCGCCCTTTGCTTCTGACGTTTGATCTCCCTAAGGACGGTTTTGTACCCTTTGGCTTTTAGGAGGTTGCGTTAAGATCTACAATGGAGATGAGATCATGAAAAGGCTGTGCAATGTAAATTGTACTATGGAGGATAGTTGTAAACTATGAAGATGGAAGAAAGGGTAGACCTCTATCTGACAGAAATCGGGTTTAACGTTCACAATTTAGATTTCCGATATTTTTGTTAATGCTTCTCAGGGGTTGTCTCGATTCAGGGGTTGTTATCTCCGTGCAGCGAATGGCTCAATATATATAAGATTTAACAAAAGGATGGAAAAGAGATCAAAATTGAAGCGATTCCGGGCTCATAACTGACAAAAAATCTAGTGTATGGCGAGCGTACTAGTAAATTCACGATGGTAAAATTCTCTAACTAACTAAAAACAACAATGGTCCGTTTTTGACAATCTGGTAGGACACATAATTAGTAAGCAATTTGCATAGTCTAAAATCACATGATTCAATGGTATTGGACTCGGTAATCCATGTAATCAGTCTGTTTTCTGACACTGCAAGCCTTGTGGTCCCCAACGCCTTTTCACCATGGGAACGTCGCTGTTGAGGTAATAATCCATATCGAAGCTGGATGCAGCCGATGGGGGATAGATCACTTGGACGACGACTTGCTGAGAGGACATTCTGGGTCGTATAATGGGTCCGGAGGATTTAATGGGCTCTCAGGAATGGATTATAATAACAATTGATAGCTTCTCTAGCTGGATCTTATCAGTGAAGGGGCAAACAAGGTTATATGTCTCGAAGCCAGTCGATACTCAACTATTCCACTATTCCTTTTGGTTTATCATGTGACCTTTGTGATTGTAAACCTCCAGATCTAGGGGTGATGAGAAGAATAAGACAACTCCATGTTTATTGGATATGGTATCACTATCCACTCTGCTTTCAGCAAGAAGACATGTGCTGATCAATGACTGCTAGCGTAATCTGCCCCCTAGCTTTATGATAATAGGTAGCCGATCATTCCGCATCTGACAGTTTGACTGGGGTTGCAAATGTTTAGTAGGATAAGACATAACGCCTCTTCCGTCGGACTTTGCCATCAGACTTGGGCTTTTGCAGTCTAGATCACCTTTTGCTGCGTTGATAGGCTGCCCGTGTTCAAACTTTAAGCGCAAAGTCGTATTTCTCGCCCAAGGTTTTAGCGGCAGTAGAACCGCACCCCGCAAATCGCGGTTGTCCCTGGTTCAATAACGGAACTCGTGTTGTACCATTACATGTGACTCCGGCGTGTAGATCATTCCCGATTCCGGGTTAATAAAATCGGATCTCACAAGTTGTGCGGGTCATAATCCATATTATTAACGTCATCACGGGCAAGAACAGGACCGTATTCGGGCAGCAATTCGATGATATACAGGCTTAGACTTCCCTTGCCCTGCGTCAATGAGCTCGAGTGATTTATTTTGCCAAACTTCGACAGTGATCTTCTCATTTACTTCGCCGTTACCATGTCTAACTCATCTGATCGCGCTCCCGTACGAGACCAAGCTGAAGACGATGCCTGGTTCCCGTCTCCGTACTCGCTCTCCCAGTATACGTCACCCAGGACGGACTTCGATGGAGCGAACTATCCCGACCCTTACAAGGGCGGCAAATGGAAGGTCCTTCTGATTGGATCGCAAGAACGTTATCTTGAGATGGCTGGGCGCGAATTCTTCTCGACGGGTAATCATCCGGTGGAGATGCTACTGCCCATGTACCACCTTGACGCCGCAGGCTTCGAGATCGACATTGCTACTCTTTCTGGCGACCCAGTCAAGTTTGAGATGTGGGCCTTCCCGCAGGAGGACAAAGCGGTCAAGGAAATATACGAGAAATACAAGGCCAAAATCCGCAAGCCGCTCAATCTCGAAGAGATATGGGGCAAAGGTTTTACCCAGCAAACACCCTATCTCGCTGTCTTCGTTCCTGGTGGTCACGGCGTGTTGAACGGCATACCTTTTTCAGCGACAGTCGGCAAAGTTCTTCGCTGGGCACATGAGAACCGGCGCTTCCTCGTTACACTGTGCCATGGCCCGGCATGCATGCTTGCTGCCAACATTGGCAAGCCTGAGGGCAGCAAATTCATATACGACGGATATCATATTGATGTTTTTCCGGACTCGTTAGACCAGGGGGCCAATATTGAGATTGGTTACATACCTGGGAAGATGGCGTGGCATGTTGGCGAACGGCTCCGCGAGCTCGGTGTAACACCTCTCAATAAGAGCATCACTGGTGAGACCCATCGTGATCGGCTTGTCCTTACCGGCGATTCCCCACTGGCGTCCAACCAGCTCGGCAAGTTAGCTGCTGAGACACTGCTGAAGGAGGTTTCCAGACTTCCGTGATGATTTTTCAATACATTCGTCACAATGGCGATTAAATCTGAACTTGGATATTAGGTTATGGGAAAAGAGAAGTCGTTGCGGAGAGTCGGGTAGTAAAATACACCCGAAATCGCCTAGTATATAAACAATAGCTCACCAAATATAAGGGGATTACTTTTTTGTATAGGATTGTGCCCTTCGGATAGATCCCTCATAAAAAAACGCTATATGACGCAACTACCGAAAATATCTCTTTAGCAACTATTCAGGACGTATAGACCACTGGAGGCCATATCAATATGGAGACTTTTCGCAAGGACATGAAGCTCTTGAAACTCCTTGTGATGCAAACTCTTCCTTTTGAAGCGCGGCTATATCCTGGTTAGCCATGGCTGAGCATGCTGCTTCTTGGCGGTCGGCTGAGCCAAAACTTGAGTAAGGAAGGGATTCCACTAGCTCCCGGAAGCCAGGCATCTACCGACTCCTCTCCAACATCTATAGACTCCCGGAGCCCAGAAAACTACAGAGGCTAGGGAGGTGGTAGTCTTGCTCCGGACCAGGGGCGAGGCGGCTCCGGTAACCCAAACGCTTACCAGCGGAAGTCGGAAGCCTTCAGCGAGCGCCAATATCTGGAGAATATGAAGCAGGACCTAGATCTCGAGAGACTCGGAAATGTAGACTTGGGGGAATACATTGAACTAATTGTCTTGCTCAGGGCCAAATTTGTTGCGTATTAGGGAGAGCCAGGGTTATGTGCTGGTGCATTTAGGCCGGACGACTGACTGACCAGCGATCATTGATGGCGATGGTACCGCATGAGTGAACCGCAGGTTGCTTATTTTTGGCTTTTCTTCGTTCAGACCCTGCACGCAGGACAGTTTAGTTATCATCAAGGCTTCTGCACAGGAACGAAAGAATGTGAGATTATACTCAGCGGACGTATTTACTGTCAGAGCTCTGGGGACCATACTTTCTCGTACTGTAGCAGGCCATTCATATTTTTGTTTCAAAGATGCACAACTCACCGTTCAGGACCAATAACCGTGTTGACATGAATCGACATCCACGGTATTCAGTTCTGCCTCTGCGAATCCGGCAGAAGCCTCATAGTTTGCAAGCGGATGTAAATCACTAGCTTCTATATTCTCAGACCCTAAGGGGGCTGAAAAGACAAGGACCTGTAGCTTGCAGATAATGTGACGCCATTGGCATGGTTAGTACAGAATGGGGTTTAAAACATGCCACCTCTCACGTCCCTTAGTGACAGCCTTTGAGAGACGGCTAGGTGGGGTTATCCAGAGAACTATCGCCTCCTCTTGTGCCACGAATTATGATGAGGCGATTTACTAATGCAGAACGCTTAGAACCCAACTCTACATTAATTGTGGAACAGCTTCCGAAAAGGACTGGTGGACAACTCATATCTGACTATTTTGAGACAATGAGAAGCTGGGGGAGAATATACAAGGAAGATTGGGATTGGGACAAAATCTAGTGGATTCTAGCGATTAGCCTTTCCCCTCCCAGTTTATTAGTTGGAACGATGTGGGGAACTCTGAAAGGACACATTCAGGGTGCGTCTGGGCCAGCGAGCTGGTGGATGACAGGAGTAGACTTCGGCAGAACCCATTTTGGGTCGGAGCCTCCGACCCAAAACCCAACCTATTGGGTTTTGGGTTCCGCCCTCTACAACCCAACCCAACCCAAAACCCAATAGGTTAAACCTAATAACCCAACAATAACCCATTTAAACCCATTTTGGCATAAAATATGGGTCTTAGCGTTTATAATAATGCTAAGTCATCGAACAAAATCACTATTTTTTACAACTATTCTAGTTTGTCTATCGAATATTGCTATATTATCACGGTAATAAGTTAGAAATTTTATATAATTACTCTAGATTTAAAGCCAATTTACTTTATATTATATTAATTACTAATAAAAATTCAGATTAATTATAGTATAGTGGTGTTCTATTGATTTATACATTTGTTAACTATAGACTGTTAGAAATATATATTTATAGTAGAGGTGAGTTTGTATATACTTGAATATAAATATAAATATAATTAGAAATTTCTTAATCTTAGTCTATTTTCTATATAATTGATATTATCTTAAAGCTATATATCTCTTTTCTTATATTCTTAATTAATATATCTAGTAGTTGATATAGTATACGAATTAGGGTGGTTTATAAACGATCTCTATACTCTTATATATACTCTAGATAAAATATTTCTAAGTGATCTTCGGGAAAAATAAGTTGTAAATAGGTTCTCTCGGATTTTAATAGGTTATCTATAGGTTATTAATAGGTTTTATTAGGCTTCGATAGGTTCTATTAGGTTTTAATAGGTTATAAATAGGTTCCGCTAGGTTCTGTTAGGTCGGACCTATTTAAATATAGCTTATATAGCTAATCATTTAATCTTATATCTTATACCTTTTGATATATCTACTTTACTATAGGATTTAGCCTATTTAGGTGTCTATCGTCTGAAACCCCCTTTTTATAAGTATATACTCCCTCTAATTATCCCCCTTATATCCGCTATAGTATTTATCTTTATAATAATTATATCCTAAAGCTAGCATTCTAACTTCCTACCTACTCTTTTCGATAGGGATATAGATAACCTTAGCTATCTTATTCCCTCTTCTCGGGCTCTAACCCCTAGTAGCTAACTTATAATTAAGCCTTTTAATACTATTAATACCGACTTTCTTCGGCCCTCTAACCTTTTACCGATCCTACCTTCTCTTACCCGCGTTAGCCCCGATCGGAGAAAGGTATATATACTTTATAACGATATAGTATATTAAGAATAGGTTAACTAGTGGCTATAAACCGACTATAGGTAGAAAAGCAAGCTTTCCTAGGACTTAAATCGTAGTTTAAATATATAGAGCAACTTCGACTAAGTTACCTATACTAAAGATAGTGCGCTAAAGGTAATATATAAGCGCTACTTTAAGATCCTAGAGTATCCCTATTCTCTATCGCCTAGCGGAAAGGGCTATTATAGTATATTAACAATATTAAAGTATTTAAAGATAGTAGGCTATCGTAAAGCTTAGTAGGGAGGGAAAGGAGAAATTACTAAGTTCCTTTAAAAGGTAGTAAACCCTTACCTTTTACTTATTTAGTTATCAGATTTTAGTAACACTCTTAGATATATAGGATAACGGCTAATCGGAAGCTCCTTTTTTATAGTCGGTCTAGGAAGAGTATCTTCTTTAATTTCTTACTCTTAATCGACTTCTATTCTACCTTCTTAAATATCTAACATTTTATAAGCTATTCCGATTAGCCCGCTCTATACTATCCCTCCCTCCGATACCCTCTACTACTATAATACGCTATCGCCTCTATAATATTATTATAGAACGATAGAAGTCTATCCTCTAAACGCTATCTAACGACGTAAAAATCTCGATCGTATTAGATTACTAGACTTCTCTATATAATTAGGCGTTTATAGCTATTACTAGCTATTTTATTAATAGAAACTAGGTATACTAAGAGGTTCTACTTAGATTTAAACCACTTTATAGTTCCTATACTAGTTTAAATCTAAGTAGTATAGTCCTTAAAACTCTAGTTAAGTATTATATCTAAGATCGGGTATTTGGAATTATAACTAATAATATAACTAATAATAAGATAATAGTTGATACTATATAGTAGGCGCTCTCTAGCGATATAATAGTAATCCGAATACCCTATCTTACTTATATTATCTAGCTATATTTAAACTAGCTCCTTAATCGTCTAAAGACTATTCCTCTAAATAAGAATATAGAAACGAAGTGGACTAACTAGAAGTTATCTATAGTAAAGGCAAATACTTAGTATCGGACGTAGAGGATCTTATATACCTTAAATAAGGTCCGCTATCTTACTATATATATCTATATAAGTCCTTAACGCTAGGCGGCCTTTCTCCGACTTTAAGAAAAGGGACCCTAGCTT
>MLQL01000076.1:54977-65607 GCA_002072365.1 Penicillium flavigenum | reverse complement strand
CCCCCCCCTTCGAGCTATAGGCCTAAATTAAAAGCCCGAAGCCCGCTACGAGCTTTAGAAATAGGCCCGAAACCCGACCCTTTTGAGGGTCGAGTCGGGTCGGGTTTCGGGCTTTGCGAGCTTTACGGAAGTCTATATATAAGAATGTACTCGTTGTCCCTAATCCAAAAGTCGCCATTATCAATCTCCTCTTTACCAAGGTCATAATTAATCTCGCCGTAGAAGATCAAAGAGCTCCTCATTCGGCGGATAAAAATCCTTCCACGCACTCTCCGCATATGCAACCGTATCGGAGGCATCCTTTATTAATCCCCAAAGTATCATGTCTTAATAGTAACGAGAGGCAGGACACTGCGGTGTCGTCGATGTCGCAGCTACGTTTTCGATTGAGGGGCCAGATGAACAGCGGTTGAGTGAAGAAGAAGATACGCTTGTTGCAGAGTTTGCGGAATTTTTGGTTTGTCCAGTTCTGGCTCTTGTCATGTGGATGAACTAACTACTTGATTATCTACAGTGGATTTCGAAAACAGATTACCCCACAGACACTCTGGCTTTGTTTCTCGGCTCGTATCCGAAACCGCCCTAATCCTAATTCGGTTTACCCTGTAAACATCCTTTTTAGGCTACATTGTTTTTTATACTGTAATTAGATTTCAACATACCTTATGTCGTCGTATAATACTGTAACATGTCTATCGAATGTTCTAGATGGGTTTCTCAGAAAGCGGGGAGATCTGCCACGCAACCCATTCCGCGCCAATCTGTCCTCCATTGACTTTTCCCCCTATCTACATCACACAATACATCACAGCACCTCAGTAGTTCAGCATAGCTTCCAGTCAGTCAGCTGACACCTACCCTCTTCCGCTTTCTAAGGGGCATTGTCGCCAATATGGACGGCGTTAGTGATGCTGCGTCTCTTATTACTTTGCTTCAGCTGGCATCCAATGTTATCAAATACGTCAAGGATGTCAAGAATGTACCAGCTCAGAGGAAAAGGTTATTAAGCGCTCTTGTGCAAGCACGTGGCCTACTTTCCACCTTGATAGACCTTACAAATGATGTTTACGATGATAACTGGTCATACACCATTCAGAGTTTGTCCACGCCTAATGGCCCGCTATCGATGTTTCAGGAAATTCTGGAACAGATAGCCGGAAAGATAGGTGTACCATCCTCTGGTTCAACTATTGCACTTGCTTTGTATCGACTCTAGTGGCCGTTTGATCAGACCGGCTTTCAAGACGTGATGGCGTCCCTTGAAAAACTCAAGTCGTAATTTCTGTTGGCTATTGCGAATGACCACCTGCGACTTTCTTTGGCTATCCGAGATGGGCTTAACGAAATTCATAGCTAACTGTCTTCGTCCGCTATTGATTCTCGACGACGAGCTACAATGTCTCTTTCTAGGGAGCAAAAGCTTATTGTGGACTCTCTGTCTCTTATGACCTTATTAGGAGAGATGAATGGAGAGAAGGCCATGCGGATGAGAACCAGTACTGAGTGATTTTTACGACACGTAAACTTCATGTAATGGCACGATGTGAACACTACGCCAAACACTCTTGTGCTTATAGGATCTCCTGGATCGGGCAAATCATCGATATGCCAGGTCACTCGATTTTTCCTTAAAGCTTGGTATCAGTCCGAAATTGAGATCTGCGTCGCGTATTTGGCCCTTGATTCCTTTCAGAAGGAAGAGTTAACGGTGTCCGAAGCTTTATCTAACATTGTATAGTAGATGATGCTGGAACGCCTATATCTCATGGATCATGTTAATACGTTGAACTTCATAGGTGGTCAACTATCACGAGCAGAGAGTATCGATATTATATGTCGATCAAGACATGACCTCAAACAGTTTTATCTTATTCTGGATAGGCTAGATGAGTGTGAAAATATGGGTAGAGAGCTTTTCGAGAATTTACTTACCATTGAGCCACCTCTCAAAATTTTAGTTGCTACACGACCAAATCAGGGCATTATGATGACCTTTCGAAATTGTGTTATCATAAATTTGAACATGCCCATGTCGCTTTCTGGCCATCTTGAATACGTGATCACATTGCTTGAAAAGGACCCTCGCATATTCGGATATCTTGATCATAATCACGATAACGTTGCTAATGCGGCCAAGATTATTACCGATAAGAGTAACGGAATGTACGTTGCCCTGGGTTGTCCGAGGCGTTTCCCATGGCAAATAGATCACAAATTTAGGATTACTGACTCTCAATAGCAATATACATACCAATGCAATTGTGAACTCTTTAGCCCAGGCAGAAACTAGAGCGGCTTTCGAACTGTTACTATACGACCCACCTTCGTACCTCCATGACATGTACAATTTGATGCTTGACAACGTCCTTCAGCAACCAGCGGAATTTGCAGCGTTTGCCAAAAAGCCTTTGAGGGTAATGCTACAGGCCAGTAGCCCAGTGAGCATAAGCCACTTGGCAAAAGCTTCAAAGAAAGAGTTGGAAAGTATCTCATACAAACTGCATCTTGGAAGAGATCCCACCGAGGGGGAAATATTTGAAGCATGTGTCTCAAGTTGCAAAGGCTTTGTGTCTGCTGCTAGCTCCACCGATGTTGGTGTCCTATCCCACGACCCTAGTGTCCACTGATTGTAGGATCGGTCTTGCAGTCGTGTGTCGGGTGGTTTTCAAAGTGTTCCCTTGTCGCCTGCGGCTAGGGTTAGCCCCTGACCCCTGAGCTCTCGCTCCAGCCGTAGCCCTAGCCAGCGGACAATGCTGGCCGGTGGTGACTCTTCTTAGCTCTGCAAATACCATCCAGGCTAGGTATTTACAGGTTCCCAGCCGGCACCACGGGGAGGTGAGAGTCGTCGCCGGCCACGCACTCTACAGTCGTTCTCGAAATCGGCTTGACCAATATACACAATATAACTATTTTCTGGACCCACAGCCAATAAATGAAAGCCTCATTGCAATCATAGTAAATACGAGAAACCATCACGCCGCCGAGGCAGTATCTTCTGTCCGAGAGTTATACCATAGCCAGCTCAGATTCCTCCGCCGAACACCCCGCATGTACTTGACTTGATCCGAAGAAATGTCTCGAATGCCATATGTCGGCATTGTTTCAATAAGTTGTCGAATTCCGCAATATATCATAGTGGTGATTGCACCCCCCAGGATGAACAGACCAACAACTAAGCTGCCTTTGTCATCGCTGTCACTCTTCATGGTAGCTGTGTAGGCCGTCGGTTTAACTGGTGCCTTTTTGGTTTCCATATTAGAGCTAGTTACTAATAGTAGTCCAGCTTAGGTTTAGACTCACAGGATCGACGATTGTATGAGGTTGTGGCTAGTCCCACTAGAACTCAAGTTCAAGTTGCTTAGAGAGCGAATTTTTGACCCTTGGGAGTCTAGAAAGTGGCTCGGTCAAAAGGAGCATACAAGTAATAACTATATTTGTGCGCATTTCAGATCTTTTATTACCTTCTCGGATGGTGTTTATCCCTCGGTTCCCTAGCGTGATCTGACATCGTAGACACATGTCGCACTACTTCGGCCAATCATGTTATAGAGCGAGTATCCACTCCTTCCCACGTAACCTGAGACCCGCCCCTCAGTTCGCCATTCGATCCTCTGCATTGACGTTTCACTCGAGCACACTCTATCGTCACGCCATCTCTACTGTGTATGGTACTGTGTATGGATTTATGACACTTTTACTCGGCTCTGTCCAAAATCGCTTCCACGTACCTCGGATATTTCTTACATTGGCTGGTCTTTTACCTTCAGGGCATGGAACCTACCTTTCGTCAGTCAATTCATCGATCTGTAAAACTGAAATCCCGAACAGGCTGTATAGCCTGTAGGTGCGTATTGATTTCCTCCACAGGGACCATCTAATGGACTATAGGACCCGCAAAGTGAAATGTGACGAGGAAAAGCCCTATTGCCTACGCTGTCGAACCTCTATCCGATCCTGCTCATATGGCAATGCCTTCGAGGCGCCGGGCCCGGCATCTATTCTGCGTACTTACTCTCCGCTTGACCTATCTCTTCGAGAAAATCGAGAAGAAGTAGCACTTAAGTACTATTTTGAACGAGTCGGTCCTGCGATCGGAGGCTGCTTTGATGTCTCCTTTTGGCAAGGAATAGTCCTAGAGACTTGCCGCTCTGAACGAGCAGTATGTGACGCCATTATTGCTATCAGCGGGCTATACGAAGATGGGGACCGCCTTGCTCGTACATCAACGGTATCTACTGCAACGGAACTAGGGCCCAAACAACGCGAAGCACTCAGGTGGTATTGCCGATCAATTTCCCAAATGCGTCGGCAGATTAAAAAAAATGCCACTGATATGTATATCGCGCTTGTGACCTGCATCCTATATATCTGTATCGAGGCTCTCCAGGGTCATTTTGAGAAAGCCCTACATTTATATGACCAGGGTGCTAGTCTCATCGCAGCTCTGCCTGACAGAAGAGATGCGTCTTGGAATTCGTCAGTCCTGCGAGATGTTATTGTCCCATTATTCCTCCGGCTGGGTACATTCGCGTTGGTAACTACGCGGTATCCGATTAAAAATTCGTCGGCAATTATTGCATTCACGGAAACTGCGCTTTGTACCCCCGACGATTATCGAACAACGATCATCTCGCTAATAGCGGAAACGATGCTTCTCCAAAGAGAAGCAAACAGACAAACCCGTGCTGGAGAGGTCGTGAGCAGGTCGCCCCTATTCCAGTCGCGTCAATGGGATCTTCAGTCCAAGCTCCAGCGGTGGAGGGTCGACTTTGCCATATGGGGTGAAAAGGACTCCTCGTTCGCAAGAACAGCTTTTGCAGCAACTCTATTGAGTTGGCACGCAGCCATATCAGTCATGATTTCAAGTTGCCTTAAACAACATGAGACCGAATATGATATGCATTTTGGTCAATTTCGGTCTATTGTTAGCTGGTCAAAGCATATTCTAGATCTCTCAGCGACGCCAGGTCGATCACAATCACCGTTCACATTCGAAATGGGCGTCGGCATGCCTCTATTCTTCACCACTGTTAAGTGCCGTCATCCGACCCTACGCCGAGACGCACTGGATCTCCTTCGACAAGCGCCTTCGGTACAAGGTTTCTTTAACTGCCCATTATGGGCTGCTCTGGCCGAGAAGGTCCTTGAAATTGAAGAGGGACGGCTTTCCGAAGTAAGGAAACGCGTACTGCTGAAAGGAAGGCATCTCAGTTTGCCGCCGCGCGAGGACGAACTGGTCATGGTTGCGCCTGAAGAGTGGTACCCGTCCACTGCCGACAGGCAGCAAGAACTTATTCCAGAGAATTACAGAGTCCATGATTATGGAACTTTTCGTCTAGCCAGTTCACGCCTTCGAGATGGTCTGAGCTCAGACGAAGCGAAAACGTTTCTTCGGTTTACGCGAAACAGACGAAGTGCGAAGGGGGAGTGGTATTTAGAGGAGCTTTTCTGCATGATGTCTTGAATAGCGGTTACCGAGGCTTATAAGGTCTGCACGCTGGATACGTTGGCAGCAAGAGTTATCCTTGCCATTGTTACCCAATGGCTGTTTACAAACCCACATCTATCCATTTTGGCTTTAGCGAGAACCTCACTCTAGGTTCTTCAACTATAGCCACATCCATGACCGACTCGAAGATTACTCTTCAACACATATACATATAGGGTCGCAAGTTCCTGCGAATATTTTTGATTGTTTGTTCACTGCATGTAGCTGCTAGGCTTGCACCATTTCACGAATAAAGTGTAGCCTTGAGGAGGGAAGTCTTGGTGCCATAAAGCCCATATGACTCTAGCAATTCTGGAGATAAGAGGTCTTTGCGGAAGGATAGATATATATTAGGTGGGAATGAGAGTGGAATGGAGGGCATCAAGGTCGCAGTGTATAGACAATATGTGTAATATAGAGTATTTTACGTTATTCTATCGTTCTAGTTTTTTAATGGGTCTATTCTTAGGAAACGATTATCTACAGCCTTTCCTTATACAGACTAGCGTATACAGTCTATTTCGAAAACAGATTAACCCTTGGACACGCTGGCTTTTTTTCTCGGCCCGTACCCGAGTATCGAGTATACGCTAAGCCTTATTTGGTTACGCTACTGTAGAACGGTCGCTACTCGGTGTAATCACGTACTAAAATGTATTGGGTTTCGAGGTCACTGTAAAATACTGTAAATCTATACAGAACATTCTAGGCGGGACCCCCTGAAGCGGGGAGGGGTCATTGCCCTGGCGACCTGGCTTAATCCACGCTCGCCGACCTGCCTTCCGGCTTTTTCGTCTACACAGCCTTTGTCTTTATCTTCATTTGCATCTTCCATGATAAAGGCTGTGTGTGCTATTGCTGTAGATGACTGACCCTGGTAGGCCAATATGGTTCTCGTTTGTCTTGCCCACGGTTCCTGCTTTCTACTGCCGCTTCTATTCGTTGCTGACGTGTGGAAACTCCCGTGTAAGCTGACGCAGATCTCGAGGACTTCAATCGTGTGAAAATATGAGCGACAGCCCATATTACGCTGACTATACCTCTCAGCCCCAAGAGCTCGAACCATGGGAAAAAGATTCTCAATATTCCCCTCCTACACCGGGATACTTTCGGAGCCCCTATACTACACGGTCCAACTATAGTCCCTCCCTATCCACGTGCCTCGACGATCAACCCAGTCCAGCAAGCCGACATCTACCGAATGCTATACCACTGCTCCAAGAATCCGAGTGGGAGGAGAACAAGATTTATGATGAAGATCCCCCTAGCTGTATCCACTACTTCATAGAATGGCGGGTCACCGTCAACAACAAGGCCGTGGTGAAGGACACGGAAGAAGACCTAGTTCTGGCCCCAAGCGCGTACTGGCAGCGATTTCTGGAAAAGAAGCTACTGACTGTCCTTGGACAAAAGGTCTCTCGCAACAAAAGGGTCAGGGCTGATGACACTGCGATTGTTGTGTCAGTCAATGACCGCTCTCAGCGTGATCTGACCAAGCGTTTCAACAAGACCGACATTGTCTGGACTGCCATCGAGAAACAGCTCCGGGTGTGGTCAAGTCATTTCTGTCGGGGTAAGAGACTCACGCTGAGGATCTCTTTCAACTACCTAGGGGATGACACCTCTCCATCTGCTGGACGGAACGGGAAGAGAGGTAAATCTTCTGTCACAAAAAGGATGCTTGATGATCGCGAGGCCCAGCTAGATGCCGAGGAGAACGCATGCGGTGAGCACCCAATTTGGCGACGCGTGTATGCCCTGATGAAATGTGATTCAAGTGCATGCCATTTGGGCCCCTACTGTTGGCTGGATCCAGTGGGGAAAAAGCATTATCGACTCCGCACTCAAACCCTCAGAAGGTTGGTAACCTACGCCGAGAAAGGTGGTGTCCTGGAGGCGCACAAAGATGTTCCTGATGAGATCCAAGAAGAGCTATACATGGAGGAGCAGCAGAGGCTGGAGAAAGAAAAGCGTAAAGGGGGTAACATTGCCGGACCTGCAACGGCGTATCCACCTATTAACATAAATGTCCTCCCGTCCCACCCGGCTGGGGTTGACATAACGGCTCCGACTGTTGGGTCAGCTGAGTCGAAGGATGTGAGCCCATTGAAAATTCCCGGATTCAGAGACATTGCTGTCAAAGAATACGGTGAGTGGCTTGCATCGAATGTTTCTGATGAAACCCTCAAAGCTGCATTTCGACAAGCGTCCGACGTGACGCTATCGGATGGCTTTGACCTTGAGCACATCTACAAGGATCAAAACCCAGAATTCTTTGTCGGTAAGGGGATCAAACCCGGAATTGCCCGAAGTTTTGTAGAAAATATCCGCGACTGGGTGGAGAATGTGAAAAAGGCAGTACCCATTCTTGAACTGGTGTCCAATCATTTGAGTGACAGCATAATGTAGCTAGTGTTCGTTGGTTTAATCTTTCAGTGATATACTAGTTACTGTATATGGGTTTGTGGTAGGTTATTTCGATCTTGAGCTTAATGAGTGGATACCGCTGTAAAATACTTTACAGTGGTACAGATATAGGCATGTGGCTTGTTTGTGTATCACTAATATGGGGTATTTTGCGCATTCTTTTATTTTCTATTTTTCTCTGGAATTTCATGAGGATAGACGCACATTTTGATATGGTGTTTCAGTAAACGTGATCTGCCTGATTCCGGTACCTGTAATTACGGCAAATTTGGTAATCTACTAGAGATACGTCGAAGACGATAGGGTGGTGGGACCGTTCCTGGCCCAATCTCGTTTAGCGTCATAAAAGTGGGGCGCTGGGAAAGAAAGTGTGTCTTGGGGGGTAATCTGTTTTCGAATACTGTAGCGAGCAGACCAAAGATAGGGGCTCTGTAAGAATACCAAGTGGTATTAGTGCATTTAAGCTAGATGAAAGGAAACCATTAAAGGTTGAACTCTGCTTAATCTAAATATCACTAACAACTATATATATGCGCACTATTGGGACCTCTTCTAGGATCTATAATTCACCTTATAGACTTGTAGTCGTCTGACCGAATTTAGTGTGGCCTCACACTCCTTCTACGTTCTAAGGCCGCGACCGGTGATATTATCGGATGATTCTAAAGATGATTTAGGTATAGAGATAGAAAAACGAAGATAAATCTATTGATAGAATATTCTATCGCCGACCGAGAATAGAGAAATCAAATCTTTTAACTTCGAAGGTTCTAGTCTAGCGCGAGTACTACCTTAGTCCTTCCGCTTTATATATATTATTCCGGTATATCTTTATTAATAAGCTCTAGATCCTAGCCTATTACTAGTTTTAGGGCTAGATAGTAGGAGTTCTTAATAGGTTAGTCGATTTTCTATTAGAGACTTAGAAATATACTAGTTACGAGCTAAAGAAAGCCTAAAACCCCGAAGTATCTACTAATAAGATAAAAACTTAGCCGGTTTCCCGAAGGCGTATGCCTATACAGATATTAGTATCGTATATCTTACTATATTCGGCCGCTTTTTTTATAAGACTTGATTTTCGACGGCCTTATTTTTAGCGCTTAGACTTTCTAACTAAATTAGATCGGTAGAGAGGAGTTAGAGAAGTAGAAGTTATATAGAAAGATACCTTATATTATCACTAATAGGAGATAAGGATAAAGGAAATTAGTAGGATAAGTAGCTATCCTAGGGGGTCTTAAGGCTATAGATAGGTATATAAGTAGTAAGGAAAGAAAGGCATTTATATTAGAGTAAAGAATTAGAAATTCGAGGTAATAAGTAGGTAAATTTGTAATACTATTCTCGGTATAGAGAACGGGGATTATAGTGACGTACCCTATAGTATAGTTTCTGCCACCCCTTATCTTATAGTATTATTTTTAAGTCTGTAGTATAGGTTCCCTAATTTCTATTCACTATTAGAATTAGTTCCGTAATATCATATTAATCCCGTAATATCTCCCACATTTTCCCGATTTTTAAAGACGCGGTTTAGAGTGCTTAGTACCACTTTTCTATAGCCTTTTAATATATAATGCGACCTAGGAATAAGATTAACGTATGCCTAATAGGTCCCTATTAAGGCGCGTATTCTACGCCAAAACGGAACCCGTATCAGAGCTAGCAGTCACCTAACTAGCGGTTCTAGTTATTATATAGCCGCGTAGCTAAGGGAGACACTATAAACGCTATATATATAGAGATATACACACACGGATAAATATTTAGGTCCCCGACTTAACCGAGTAGAACGATTAATGTGAAATAATAGAGAGCTCGCCTAAAATGTAAGCTAGAGACCTATAGGCTTCCGCAAAGCCCAACTTTGGGCCTGGGGTCCGGGCCCAAAGCCTAACCTATAGTGGGCCGGGGGTCGAACCTTTGGGCCCAAAGCCTAACCCCCGGCCTATTGTAGGCCCCTATTAGGCCCCAAGAAAGCCCACAATTATATAAAAAGCTAGTCTTAGCGTTTATAAACCCACTAAGTCATTAAAATAAATGACTATTTCTTATAACTATTCTAGTTTGTCTATTAAATATTACTATATTTTCACTAGAATAAGTTAGAAATTTATAAAAATGCTCTAAATATAAGGCTAGTAGGCTTTATATTCTATTAATAACTAATTAAAATCGATATTTATTATCTTATAGTAGTGTTATATTAATTCGAGTATTTATTAACTATAGACTACTAGAAATATATATTTATAGTAGAGTGGAGTATATATATCATATTTATTATACTATAAAGGAATTCAAATTTACAAATATTTAAAAATACAAATCTAACACAAATTTGCATTATTATAAGATTTAGATTTCATCCATTATGTTTTAAATTAAGATTTAAAATCTAAATCTTATTATTTCAATATTACATCTATAGATAGATTTAAGTAAGATTTTAAAAATCTAAATCTTATTATTTCAATGTTATATCTATAGAAAATCTAAATCTTATTATTTCAATGATTACATCTATAGATCTATCTAGATCTATAAACCATTAAAACCAGATTTAAATTAAGATTTAAATCTAAATCTTATTATTTTAATGTTACATCTATAGATCTATCTAGATCTATAAACCATTAAAATCAGGAATCTAGATCTATATGAAATCATAGATTTATACATTACTAAAATTAAAAAGATCTAGATCTATAT